>JAHHZJ010007786.1:0-13455 GCA_021437245.1 Aegilops speltoides | reverse complement strand
AACTTGTCGAAAACCCTTTACTAAGGCGAGCTTTGGAATATTACCCCACCGCCTTTCTTCTTGAAGATCCACTTGTTTTCTATTGCTTGCCTACCTCGGGCAAGTCAACCAAAGTCCAACTTTGTTTTCATACATGGATCCCATCTCATTTCATGGCCTCAAGCCATTTTTGGAACTGGCTCACCATCGCTTCTTCATAGTTCGAGGTTCATCATGATCTAGTAGATGATTTCCCAAAGGATTACCATACCGTGGGATCTTACTGTGATCTACGAGGTTCCTAGGTAACTTGATCCAAGTTTCATGATCAACATCATCAACTTCCTCATACTTGGTGTAGATGTCCTAAACCTTTCAAAAACTACTTTCAAGTAAGGAGAAGGTACATTACCTCATCAAGTTCTACTTTCTCCCACCACTTCTTTCAGAGAAACTCTTCTAGAAAGGATCCATTCAGCAACAAATGTCTTGCCTTCGATCTGGATAGAAGGTGTACCCAACGTCTTTGGGTATCCTATGAAGACACATCTTTGGGTTCGAGCTATCGGCTTTTTCAAAGCATCGGATCCCCAAACTTTAAGAAAACAACTTGGGTTTTTGCTAAACCACAGTCATATGGTGTCGCCTCAACGGATTTAGATGGTGCCCTTTAACGTGAATGCAGCCGCCTTAATGCATAACCCCAAAACGACAATGGTAAATCAATAAGAGAATCATGATCGCACCATATCTAGTAAAGTGACAACGCTGACACCCATTACCGTGGTGTTCCGGGCGGAGTTGGAAAACTATTTCCATTGTTTCAAATGTAGACCAAACTGAACTCAAATATTCACCCCAGATCGATCAGAAATTTAATTTTCTTATTACGATGATTTTCAACTTCACTCAAATTCTTTGAACTTTTCAAATGTTTCGTTTATGTTTCATTAAGTAGATATACCCATTCCGCTTAAATCATCCTGAAGGTGAGAAAATAACGATATCCCCAAGCCTCAACATTCATCGACCACATACATTCGATGTATGATTTCCAACAACTTTGCTTCCTCCATAGTGAGAACGGGTTTTATATTCCCCATGAGGCACGGTTTTAAGCATCAAGTGATTCATAATCAAGGATTCCAAAATCCCATCGGCATGGAGTTTCTTCGCGCTTTCCCATATGACCTTAAACGCGGACAAATAAGTTGACTATCTTATTAACTTAATTTTCTTCAATATTTAATATGTTATCACACATCGAATCCAACAAAACCATTTTCATTGGGTGTATGACCATAGAAGGTTTTATTAAGAGAAAACAATTATTCTTAACAATGAATAATGAGAAAAACATGATCAAATCATATTCATGCTCAACGAAACACCAAATAACACTTATTTAGGTTTAACACCCATCCCAAAGTAAGGGAGGGGATGATCATATCCAAAGTGCAACTAATCCCCGGTGGTTTTGGTAAAATAACAACATATATTCATTGAACTAATCTTTTTGAGAATATTTAAAGTTCGGATATGGGTATGGCAATGACCATGATGGGACCCTCAAAATGCTAAGGAAAACATTGGCAAAAGCTCAAGACTTATTTTGGTTTAGTGATCCAAGATCACATTGAGTCCATAGGAAAGCCAATACTATTAAAAAGGGATGAGGTTATGATGATGATCCGTTGCTCAAAGTGCTTAGTGATTTTCTCAAACTATCGAATCTTTCATTCCAACATAAACCCATAAGTAATCTCGGTCCCACCGATTCCATAAACTCACCACACCAGATGAACCACCCAATATACCCAAACCCTAAGAATTTCGGATTTTATTCCAAACTCGGTCATACCAATTGGTTTGCCAAGCTTCAGAACCTTCAGACCAAATCGTGTCACCGAGATGAGAAAGTCGGTCCCACCGAAATTAAACCCTAGACTTTGGAAGAATCGGACTAACCGAGATTGTATTTTCGGTCCCACGAAAATCCCAACGCTCACAAGATTTGAACTTTCGGTCTCACCGAGTTGTCAACTCCGGCCAGAATTGGTCAAATGTGTAACGGTTGGATTTTGTGGGAGGCTATAAATCCCCTCCCCTCCTCTTCATTCGTGGAGAGCCATCGAAAGAACTACCACCCACCTTACATTTCGAGAAGAAAACTACCTACCCTTGTGTTGAGATCAAGTTGCTCCACTCCCACCATATGAAACTTGATTTCTAGCCTTCCCAGTTGCTTTCCACTCAATCCCTTCCTCCACCACAGCCAAATCAAGGAGAGTTGAGTGTTGGGGAGATTATCATTTGAAGCACAAGAGCAAGGAGATCATCACCAACACCATCTATTACCTTTTGGAGGGGGTTCCCCAGATTGGTTAGGTGTCGCTTGGGAGCCTCCCCATGATGTGGAGTTGAACCAAGAAGGTAAGGGCAAGGAGATCGCTACTGTGAAGATCTACCCAGTAAGGCTAGTCCTCCGTGGACGGAGGCCAATGGCATAGACAAGGTTGTTCTTCGGACCCTTTGGGTGGAGCCTCCGTGGACTCTCGCAGGCTACCTCCGTGGGTTGAAGTTCCATCAACGGATTGACGATAGCACCACCTATCGGAACCACGAAAAATCTTTGTTCCAAATTGCTTGTTTTTCCCCCTTATTTACTAATTGCAATTTACTTTCCCGCCACAACTCTAGAATTGCATGTAGGGGATACTTGACTTTCATCATTGTGAACTTGCTAAAACTATCTTAATCAAAAGGCTAAACTTTTGTTGTCAATAGTCTAATCACCCCCTCTAACAACTTCCGATCCCAAGTGGTATCGAGCTTTGGTCTCCATTGGATTGGTTTCATTGCATTGATTCCATGCTTGGTTTCACAACCTAGGAGAGGGGCCAGTGAGGGTATTTGAGAGGTCCCTTTGATGGTTCAAATTTGCTAGTTGGAAGCACAAAATGAAAATGCATATTCTTGGAATAACCTCCGATGGGGCATTATTTGTGTTGGCTTGCAAGGTGAGTTCTTCGAGGAAGGAAAAGTTCCGGATCCGGGGATCATGGATGAGTTTGATGTTAGAACAATGCTCAAGCTTTGACATTCTCTTCAATGCTTTGTGTCCCGAGGAGTTCAACAAGATCAGCCTTGAGAATGCAAAAGAGATTTGGGATACTTTGGTCAAATGCACGAAGGTACCGAGTCCGGAAGGAATCAAAGCTAGATGTTCTTCAAGGTCACTTGACAAGTTCAAGATGAAGGAAGGTGAAGGAGTCCAAATGTACTCTAGGCTTGCTCTCATCACCAATGAGATGGCAGGTTTAGGAAGGAAGAAATGACCAACCGATTCATCATCAAGAAGATTCTCAGCTTTGATGGAAAGTATGACACCGGACTTTGATCCAAATGATGCAAACTACAAAGATCTCAAGCCCACAAGTCATTGAAGGATTGTTGCTCATGAGATGACACTTAAAGATAAGGAAGAGCTTCACAACAAGTCAAGTGGTGTTAAAAGCTGCATTGAAGCCCCACAACCTCAAGTGAAAGCTAGTTTCCAATGAAGAGATAAGTAATGGTGAAGAACTTCAACAAATTCTACAAGAGTAAAGAAGGAAAGAAGCTCAAAGTCTAGATCATAATGAAAAGAGATTTCTAGTCGGATCGAATCCAAATTGTGGAAGACCCGACACTACTCAAATGAGTGTTCATTTCACAAGAGAAGAGAAGAATTCCAAGAAGAAGAAGCTCAAGAGAAAGTCCCAAAAAAGAGAGAAGGAGTAGAGATGATCATAACGAAGATCCTCTGGAGAAGCAAGGATTCAAAGGAAAGACAAGTCATCAAGGAGCTACACAAGAAGAAAACATCAAGCTCATGTTTGAATGGGTTTCGGCCGATTCGCAATCACTCCAAAGAAGCTATCACTCCAACTCCAATACCCAAGATGAAGGGTTTCCCTTGCTCGGTCCTCCAACTCCAACTCCTATGACATATTTGATTCACCAAATGAGGGAATTGGAAGATGCTTCATGGCAAAAGGCCCCAAGGTATCACATGAGTTTATTGACTTTGATAGTGATGAGGATGACTTGCTTGGTGAAGATGAGCTTTACATGACAAATCTAGTAGCTTAGTAATGATGAACATGCTAATAGTCTTTATAGTCAGAAGAGTCAATGACAATGCTATGAAGGAATTGAGCGCCTAACTAAAGAACTAAACACCTTAAGTTAGCTCATGAAACAACTCAAGAAGATCAAGAGAAGATCTCATGAGAAGCTACGCCGAGAAGCTCAATCTAGAGCAAGAACATGAGTTTCTAAAAGCTATCAATGACGATCTTCAAAGAAGAGTTCTTCATATCTTGCAAAACGACCCTTGTCTAATTTCTTGCCACCTATTAAAACTAAGCATGACAAGCATAAGAAAAATTCTTCATCTAGTAGTAACAATAATCATGCTAAATCAAATGTTGTTACTTCTAGTAATTTCTTGATTCCACTAAAATGTTTCAAGCCAAGTTTCACTTGAAAGAAAATAGTCATTGAAAGGGATTATAGAGAAAGGTGTTCACAAGAGTCTTGCCAAGCAAGAGCTTTGAGGAAATTGTTCAAACAAGGAAGACACCGAAGAATCAAGGAATTGGTTTTGAGCGAAAGTTCAACGCCGAGGGTGTTGAATGGGAAGAAGGTCAATATCCCACTCCAAAGTTTGTTTCTCAAGAGGAGAAGTATGATCCTACTTCTTCCAATGTGGAACAAGCTCAAGATGACCTTCCACCACAAGACCACAAGCTAAAAGGCAAGGACAAGCTTCAAGAGGAGATTGATGCATTCATTGAAGCACCCAAGGCCATGGTCAAGGGTTCCCAAGGCAACTTCAAGTTCTACTTCGACAAGCTCAACTATTACCCCAAGGATTCCCATCAAGATGATGTGGATCCCAAGAAGAAGAACTAGAGAGTTCTTGAGGGTGACTCCGCCAACATACTTCACTCACATTCATTTTGGCAAAGAACTTGTGCAATCAACTTCCACATCTTGCACTAGTTCATGGAGTCACAAACCCTCATGTTGGTAAGTCAAGGGACAAGGTAATCATTGCTTTCATGGACATCATCTATTGTGTACTTCAATCTATGTCCATGGATATTCTTGTTTGTTCCTTGGGACTAACCCATGTAGGTATTGAAAGTGCCCAATCCAAAGGATTGCTCCCAACTCTTGATGATCTTCATCAACATTGAGCATCCACATCTTCAACATCTACATGAAGTCTTCAACGACAACCCAAGGTTAGTTTGACCTTTAAAAGGGGTTCTCACATCAAGGGGAGCTTTGTTTAAAGAATTGAGCTAAAGCATCTTCTAATGATGTGAACACATTAATGTTTATGGAAAAGTGGTAACCCCACTTGTGTTAAACGATGAGTATGACCTATGATCAAATGTTCTCATTTGACTCCTAAGTCAATATACTCAATAGATGACCTAGTCATCGCAAATTGTGTGCTAGTAGCTAGTGTTTTGTTTGTGCATGTTTGAACATATTTTTTTGCTATCTTATTGTGTGAGCATGTTGGATGCATGATTTTATCCATTCGAGGACATCCATTTGTTGCTTTGGTCTTTGGATTTTCTTTACCAAATGGATGGACAAGAATGCCTAAGTTCCTCCCCAGCTATCTATGCTTTTGTCTCAAACTCTATTCATGCTTATATCACAAACTTTGAACAAGACTTTTTCGAAGACCGAGGAGGAGCACTGAGCCACCGATCCGAAAAGCCTAAATTCCAAAACCTTCTAAGTACTTTCTCAAACCAATATACTCAAATCGAACAAATCACTTGATTGATCTAGTTTTCCTGTGAAACCGAAGGTAAATTTCCGGGATAAGTGAGTAATCCACGCAGCTAACCATTCGGTCCCACCGAAGCCAACTCGTCCCACCGAACCAAGGGTATATATACCCGGGAGCGCTATTATTTCTTCAAAACCCCCTCAAACCCTTCCGCCCGCCGGGTTTCGGATCGCCTCCCCGGTCATCGGCCGCTGGTCTCCTTCCCCAAATACCTCGCCAAGCCCAGTGAAACTCCACCAGATTGGTGAGTTTCATCCTCTCGGTTTCAACCCTGATTCATGCACGATAGGTTTTCTAGCTTTGCCAAGATTGAAATCTTCCTATCCAAAGATTAGATCATAGAACAAAATTGAGGAAAATTTTAGGTTAGGTTTCCAAACACATCTTTGGACCGATTCTACATTCCGATCGACCGATTTGGCCTCCGCCATTAACGATTTTTTTAAACCGAAGTTGGCAAATCGGTAAGACCAAGTGAGGATTTAGTGAAACCCTAGTGTTTTCTAGATAAACCCATTTCGTCCAACCAAAGTGGTGTTTGGGGTCTTTTAGGACTTCGATTCACCAATTTTTAGACTTCGACCAAATGCATTCTGGAAAACCTAAAACTAATGTTTGAACTCATTTTTTTGCAAAATCCTCCAGTTGTGATAACTCTTTATTCCCATACCTATTCTTTTTCACAAAGTTGTCAATTTGATGAAGTGAAGTAAGTCCAATCGCCATTGAGATTCCAGAGGCGGACAAGTCCCCAAGTTTTCAGATGATGGAGAGAAAGCACCAAGTGGTTTCCACGCCACGGGTGTGAAGAAGAGGAATTCGATGAGGAAGACTGACTTTGTTGAGAGGGAGATAACTCCAAGCCAAAAGGCAAGTGGTTGCCAAGGGCTATCAAGGGCAACAACAAAGAAAGGCACCAAAGAAGGTGAAGAAACCAAACAAAGAAGTGACATGGAAGAAACCTCCAAAAGATCAAGAAAACTTCCAAGAGGAAGAGGCTAGTTCATGAAGAATATGATGACTCGATGAGGAAGCACCCCACCTCCCGAGTAAGTTGATGGAGATGCCATGTAGGAGCACCCACAAAAGCTGCCTCACCCAAAAAAGGCAGCCCAAGCCAAACCCCGCCAAGCCAAAGAAAAACGGAGGAAAATACCGCTTCAGAGAAGAAGAAGGACAATGTGCCACCTAACTGATGAAGAGGCACATGTTTTGCAAAGCTCGATGTAAATTGCTCCATAATGATGCTCATCCTCGAGCTGAAAATAGAAGGAAAGGAAAGAAAAGGTCTCCATGGAGGCAAGTTGATCCATATGCCACGGAGAAGGACAATCTGACTCTAGGTTCCACACCGAGAGCAACAAGATTTCTATGAGAGGTTTCATGGATAAGAAGCCAATTGTTTTACCCTGATATGTAGACCGGGATTACAATTGAAGGAAGACAAGACTATTTCCACATGTGCATGAGAGCTTCACCCATGTGGAGTTGCGAGTTTGTTGGTCGAAATGACGCTAATGATGAGATGATCATGCCTATGCCACCCACACTTTATCCGATGGCGAATTGTATGGATGATGATGACGAGATTCCATTCAACTGCTGAGAATGGAGAGGCTTTAAAATGCAAAAGATGGGAGATGATGTTGATGTTACATTCCAAAGAAGAATCACGAGTCTATGAAGAACATGTACAATGAGGTACCGACAAGGATGTTGAGATATGGAAGCTTGATCATTTATCATCTTCAAAGGTTCTCCCAACCACTAACACCATTCCGAGGCAACTTTGATGCCCAAGTCGAGACCACCGCATGATAAGAGGCTATCTATCAACATGCCGCACATTCTGATCAAGACACCTTTAAGGTGATGGACCGATAGTAGAGACTATCAAGAGGAAGAAACATAAGAGGTCGGGTTTTTCCCATATTCAGATGCTCATTAATGCCAAGTTTGGCACGACACCACCGTGGATAGACCCCACTTGCCATTGCAGCCCAACATGAAGATAATGAAGTTGTGATGACCGAGGATGCTCCCACATCCGCAAGGACATGCAAAGTCCGGTGCCAAACAAGCTAAAGTAAAAGGAAGCAAAGAAGAAAGCCCAAGAGCTGGAGAACAACTTGAAGCCACCGAGAATTGAACTACGCCAAAGATAGGCCCCAAGAGTCTTGAGAGGATAGTTGAAGATAAGTTCCATGCTCGATGTCGAAGTCGATCAAGTGCCACCCAACAAGCTTGAGGCGATATTGAGGAAGCAAGAGGGAGAAGGCAGAGCTATGAAGGAGATGGAAGGGATATGGTCCAGATGACAGAGCCGCCCAAAGGCCCACAAAGCCCAGATCACCGCTATTCCAAAGGATGACCCGGGTTACTACATCAACCTCCCACACCCACGGCCCAAAGACACCCAAAGATCCACTCCTCCAGCCCAGACTTCGCAGGGAGATGCAGCTATTCCACTCCATCGACGCAGACAGAGCCGCCAAAGAGTCCCTAGTGACGATTAGCTCTTATTTCAACTTTTTGTAACTTGTTGCCAAAGGGGAGAAATTGTATAGATCATAGGACTTCGAGAGAGAGAGGTGCTTTTGCTCTTTTTATGGTTTTCCTTGAGATACTTTTGAGTTCTTTGAGACATTTCGTGTTTGATACTACGCTTGTTTATCTTGATGAGTGCTTGATCATACTATGCTTAATGTGTTTGATCTTATCATATTCTATTCATATCTTGTATGATCATTACTCATGTCTTGGTGATTGGGTATGTTATTCATTCCATTTTGGCCCCACCAAGATGTATGTGACATGGAAGAGTAACCCATGATCCTAATCGATTTGGCATTTGCATTCAAACGCAAATCTTAAATAATGCACAAATTTAGGGGAGCTCTTGCTTATCACATACTTCTCAAAGCATTTATGTTATTCATTGATTATATCATTTGTCGGTTTTGATCATATGTTGTCACAATTACCAAAAGGGGAGATTGAAAGTGCAACTAATCCCGGTGGTTTTGGTAATTAATAACAACATATATATCATTGAACTAATCTTTTTCTTGAGAATATTTCGAAAGTTCAAGGATATGGGTATGGCAATGACCCTGATGTGGACCCCTCAAAATGCTAAGGAAAACATTGGCAAAAGCTCAAGACTTATTTTTGGTTTAGTGATCCAAGATCACATTGAGTCCATAGGAAAGCCAATACTATTAAAAGGGATGAGGTTTGATGATGATCCGTGCCAAAGTGCTTAGTGATTTATTCTCAAACTATCAAGAATCTTTCATTCCAACATAAACCCATAAGTAATCTCGGTCCCACCGATTCCATAAACTCACCACACCGAGATGAACCACCCACCATATACCCAAACCCTAAGAATTTCGGATTTTCCGATTCCAAACTCGGTCATACCGAATTGGTGTTCCAAGCTTCAGAACTTCAGACTCAAATCGTGTCACCGAGATGAGAAAGTCGGTCCCACCGAAATTGGCAAACCCTAGACTTTGGAAGAATCGACTAACCGAGATTGTATTTTCGTCCCACAAAATCCCAACGCTCACAAGATTTGAACTGGTCCACCGAGTTGTCAACTTTGGTCCGACCGAGATTGGTCAAATTGTGTAACGGTTGGATTTTTGTGGAGGCTATAAAACCTCCACCTCCCCTTCATTCGTGGAGAGAGCCATCGAAAGAACTACCATCCTACCTTACATTTTCGAGAAGAAAACTATTACCCTTGTGTTGAGATCAAGTTGCTCCACTCCCACCATATGAAACTTGATTTCTAGCCTTCCCAAGTTGCTTTCCACTAATCCTTCCACCACAGCCAAACAGGAGGAGAGTTGAGGTTGGGGAGATTATCATTTAAGCACAAGAGCAAGGAGTTCATCATCACCAACACCATCTATTACCTTTTTTAGGGTGGTAGGGGTACCTCGTTAACTTGTGACCAAGTTTCCCGCAGGACCATGTGTCGCCGGGACCTCCCCGCCCATACGCCATTCAAGAACAAAGATCAAGAAGATCGGACCCCCAAGAGGAGCACGGGAAGGCCCCCCGATCAAGTTATATCACCACGGGAAGGCCCCGCAAGAGGAGCTTGCCGAAGACTAGAAGAAATCATAGAAGACACCCGCTTATATCCGCAGGGCCCGAAACTAAATTACAGAGCCCCAAGCTTCCCCAAGTTTAAGACCCCGCAAGGTCTTGCCGAGAGTGGCCACTCAAGGCCCCACCATTCCCCCCCTCCCTTTCCAGGACGCTGGTTCCCAGCCGGGGGACACGGTAGCACTTCACTGATGGATCCATCGCTTTGGGAGACAAGGGGGAGTTTTGGGGTGACGGCATTAAATGCCCTTGTCCCCCTCCTAAAAGGTAGGCCACTGCTCGCAATCGTAGCTCCAACGCTAATGCTCCAACTACCACCCTTTTACATTTTTACCTCTCCACGCTGACACCCGTACCCCTTGCACTATAAAAGGAGGCCCATGCACAATGTGGAGGGGTTCAACTTTGCAACTCTTTCGGTAGTCGCCATCAGCTCTTCCAAATTTCCCGAGCCAATACAAACACAAAGCAAAAGGGAGTCTTTTCCCAGAGCCCGGGGGGTAAAACTCTGCACCGCCGATTCCCTTCCGGTTTCCGCCCGACCCAAGATGCATAAGGGGCCCCGCCCCAAGGTGTTCGGGCGATCCCCCCGACATCTTTGGCGCGCGTAGGGGCGCCGAGGGGCGGACCTGATCCGGCGTCAAGGGCGCCGTTTTCATCAACCTTCCAAGTTTCCGAATTCATCGCAACGCGCCATGGCCCAAGACGAGGGTTGGGTTGCGCCGTGATTCACCCCCGCCACCGGGAGCGCGTGGGCGGAGGGGCAAAGGGTGGTCGCCGCGACACGGGCGCCACCGATTCGGGAGTTTACGACCGTTTTCGCCTGTGGATCCACCCCATCCAAGAGATTTACCAAAGCGCCATACCACGGGAGGTGGTATCCGCGCCGAGCAAGAACAAGCCGGAGGCTCCCGGGATGCTCCCACCACCGTGGGCATGAGCAAAGCGAAAAGTGCCAGGGCAGGTCCTGCCCTCCTTGTAGGAGTCCGAGATATCCCCTTTCGCCCCGCCCCCCTTCCACTCTAAAGGCTGCCTCGAGGCCAGCCGCCGAGACACACCATCGAGCCAAGTCCGGGCGAGGAAGCTCGTGCCACTCCGACAAGCGAGCCTCGGGCGCCCAACCGGGAAGGACACCGTGCTGTCCGAAACGATTCCCGAGGTTGGGCCGAGGTAGCACCATCGGCTCCACCCAAGGGGGAAACAAGAAATAGAAAAGCTGTTGTTCGAGCCTTTGTGCAAAGCACCCTTAATTCCATGCTTTTATGTTATATCCTCGTATGTCGCCCTTTGTACGAAAACCCGGCCGGAGGAGCCTGCCCGGGATAGCCGCCTCATTTTGCTTCGAGCACACTCAACGAAAGTTAAATGAGCGCAAAGCTTCGCCTTTGTTTCGCCAGTCGCCCAGCGTGGCGCCGCGACCAGACGCGCAAGGTTGTTGTCGGAAGCAACACCACCGGGTGCGATGTTCCGCATCAAATGTGTTAAAACGAAGTTCCCTAGGCCGGGAAAAGCGCAAAAGGTGTAAAGTAGAGGGTAACGGGGCCCCCCGGAGATGTCCTTCGTAGAGACTTTTGGGAGGAGTGTCGGGACCAGTTCCTTTGCCTTGTTTCCAGTCCGCCGCAAACAAGGCTCGACTGGCCCAAGGTTGCTTGCAAAAACCCGCCCCGGGTGGTGATGTTCCGACTAAAAGCGGTTCCCCGGCAGTCCCAAGAACGGAGTGCAAACATAAAAGGGCAAAGGATCAATTGCAGTCACATAGAAAGGATTTATATGCATATACATGTAAATAATGAAGCTTTGCAGATCTATCTCAGCTGTTTTCATGGCTGAAATTGCAGCAACAAGGAGAAACCAAGAGCGCACCAGACTGGCCCCGCAAGCCGAGTTGCCGGGCTGCGAGCGCCAAGATCGCTTCCGCAAGCCAAGATCCTGGGCCTGAAAGTTAAGATTCGCCTCGCAAGCCGAGGCGGGCTGCGATATCGATAAGTTTTTCATCCTCGCATGCATCCTCTCATGGACCGGGAAAGCGGTTAGCTTTTGAACGAGCGGACTTGTAAAACCCATACGCTGAGGAGCCAAGTCGCGCCCAGGCGCCTTTTGGTTTGTTTTCGAGCACGCCAAACGGTTAAAGTGAGCTGCGAAGTCTCGCGCCTTGTTACGCTGAGCCGCAACAAACACAAGTGGCCAGAATCGCCCGCAAGGTTGCTTGTCGGAGCAACACCAGCCAGCTGGCTGCGATGTCCCAGACTCAAGAAGCGTGTTCTACTGCAAGCCCCCGAGAGCGAGGATACAAAGCACAAGTCAAGTAAAAGACTCACCGCAAGCTTTCCCTTTTCATTAAAAACATCCTAGTTTAATACAAGTCCATAGAGGATGAAAACATGATAGAGAGGATTACAAGTTTTAAACGCGCTAAGGCCCGAGGGCTTACAAATTGAAAGATAAGATGCCGAATCCTTCTCCTGCTTCCTGCTCAGAGTTCAGAGGTAGGTCAGGAGCCCCGAAGAGAAGCTTGCCGGGAGGCAAAGGAGCCTTAGGAGAGCTACGGTGCCGAAGACACCAAGAGAACACCCTGGGGCCGCCAGAGCTTGCGAGACGGCGCCGGAGGCGAGCTTGAGACGGGTGGTGGACGCCAAGACGCCGACGAGGGCACTCGCCCAGATTCGACATGACGGCCTTCGCCACCCCTCTTCCTTCTTCCGCAGCTTCCACGCCACCAAGGAGACGGCCCGGAGTTGAAGGCGTCAGACCCGGATTGTGGGTCGCGGGTAGCTGGACGGCGCCCGACGCCTAGTCGACCCGCCATCCTCCGCCGCGCTGCCGCCTCCTCGCACTCGCCGAGGAGGGACTCGCATCGGAGGAGCTGTCCACAAAGATCTCGCCCGTCCCGAGTCCTCAAGACCTTGACGGCGCAGAAGGTCGCCCATTAACTTGAAATGGAGGGTAAACCCCGCCAAGCTATGGATCCAGGTAACGCCTTCCACCTCGGCGAAGAACATCACCGGGCCGGGGACACGACACTCACTCGAAAGTGCCGCCTGATCCCACAGCCCTCATGCGCAACTCCACCATCTCGGCGGATCCGTTCCATCGCACTGCGAACGGGCCGCAGCCGGAGGCGACGCCGAGGCGCCAGAGCTTGATGAAGAACTCCTGTGGATCGCTCAAGATGGACCGCCGAGACGGAGCCGCCGAGGAGATGGGGAAGGCCGCCACGACCGCCTCCCCCGGCCGACCACTCCTCCTGTCGTCAGCCGCCTCCCTTCCCCTCGTGGCCCGCCGCCACGGGAGCGGATAGGAGAGGTGCGCGCGATGCGACCCCGCCACCGTCAAGAGCTGGGATTTCTTCCATGGCGGAAAGAAGAACGAAGATGAAGACGAAGAGAGAAGAGGATGAGTGAGGCCAGGCCCCTACCGCCCTTTTTAAAGGGCGAGGTGGGACTCAACCCCGCCCGCCAATCGGAGCGAGGAGGGGGAGGGGCCGACCTCCATCT
>JAHHZJ010007785.1:0-18165 GCA_021437245.1 Aegilops speltoides | reverse complement strand
CTTCAGCGGTATTGTGGGATGAAGCGGCCCGACCGACCTTACACGTACGCTTACGTGAGACAGGTTCCACCGATCGACATGCACTAGTTGCATAAGGTGGCTAGCGGTTGTCCGCTCTCCCACTTTAGTTGGAGCGGATTCGATGAAAAGGGTCCTTATGAAGGGTAAATAGAAGTTGACAAAATCATGTTGTGGTTATTCGTAGGTAAGAAAACGTTCTTGCTAGAACCCAATTGCAGCCACGAAAAGGTGCAACAACAATTAGAGGACGCCTAACTTGTTTTTGCAGCAATTGTCTTGTGATATGATATGGCCAAAAGTTGTGATGAATGATGAATGATATATTGTGATGTATGAGATCATGTTCTTGTAATAGGAATCACGACTTGCATGTCGATGAGTATGACAACCGTAGGAGCCATAGGAGTTGTCTTTATTTTTGTATGACCTCATGTCATTGAAGAACGCCATGTAAATTACTTTACTTTATTGCTAAACGCTAGCCATAGAAGTAGAAGTAGTCGCGGCGGACAACTTCATGAAGACACGATGATGGAGATCATGATGATGGAGATCATGGTGTCATGCCGGTGATGAAGATGATCATGGAGCCCCGAAGATGGAGATCAAAGGAGCTATATGATATTGGTCATATCATGTCACTATTATATAATTGCATGTGATGTTTATTATGTTTATGCATCTTGTTTACTTAGAACGACGGTAGTAAATAAGATGATCCCTTATAACAATTTCAAGAAAGTGTTCTCCCTAACTGCAAGCGCCGCTGCTAAAGTTCGCTGGCTTCAAGCACCACGTGATGATCGGGTATGATAGATTCTTACGCTCACATACAACGGGTGTAAGACAGTTTTACACATGCAAAACACTTAGGGTTAACTTGACGAGCCTAGCATGTACATGCATATGGCCTCGAACACAGAGACCGAAGGTCAAACATGAGTCGATGGAAGATATGATCAACATGGAGATGTTCACCGATGATGACTAGTACGCCTCACGTGATGATCGGACACGGCCTAGTCGACTCGGATCGTGTAACACTTAGATGACTAGAGGGATGTCTAATCTGAGTGGGAGCTCATTAAATAATTTGATTAGATGAACTTAATTATCATGAACTTAGTCTAAAACCTTGCAAATATGTCTTGTAGATCAAATGGCCAACGCCATGTCAACATGAACTTCAATGCTCCTAGAGAAAACCAAGTGAAAGATGATGGCAGCAACTATACGGACTGGGTCCTAACCTCGAGGATCATCCTCATAGCTACCAAGAAAGCATATGTCCTAGAAGGACCGCTAGGTGAAGCACCCATCCCAGAACCAAGACGTTATGAACGCTTGGTCACGCATGATGATTACTCCCTCGCTCAAGGCGGGCGTGCTTTACAGCTTAGAACCGGGCTCCAAAAGCGTTTTGAGCAACACGGAGCATATGAGATGTTCGAGGAGCTGAAAATGGTTTTCCAAGCTCATGCCCGGGTCGAGAGATATGAAGTCTCCGACAAGTTCTACAGTTGTAAGATGGAGGAAAATAGTTCTGTCAGTGAGCACATACTCAAAATGTCTGGGTTGCACAACCGCCTGTCCCAGCTGGACATTAACCTCCCGGACGAGGCGGTCATTGACAGAATCCTTCAATCGCTCCCACCGAGCTACAAGAGCTTTGTGATGAACTACAATATGCAGGGGATGGTGAAAACTATTCCTGAAGTATTTTCAATGCTGAAGTCAGCAGAGGTAGAAATCAAGAAAGAACATCAAGTGTTGATGGTCAATAAAACCACCAAGTTCAAGAAGGGCAAGGGCAAGAAGAACTTCAAGAAGGACGGCAAGGATGTTGCCGCGCCCGGTAAGCCAGTTGCCAGGAAGAAGTCAAAGAATGGACCCAAGCCTAAGACTGAGTGCTTTTATTGCAAAGGGAAGGGTCACTGGAAGCGGAACTGCCCTAAATACTTAGCGGACAAGAAGGCCGGCAACACCAAAGGTATATGTGATATACATGTAATTGATGTGTACCTTACCAGTTCTCGTAGTAACTCCTGGGTATTTGATACCGGTGTCGTTGCACATATTTGTAACTCACAGCAGGAGCTGCGGAATAAGCGGAGACTGGCGAAGGACGAGGTGACGATGCGCGTTGGGAATGGTTCCAAGGTCGATGTGATCGCCGTCGGCACGCTGCCTCTACATTTACCCACGGGATTAGTTTTAAACCTCAATAATTGTTATTTAGTGCCAAGTTTGAGCATGAACATTGTATCTGGATCTCGTTTGATACGAGATGGCTACTCATTTAAATCCGAGAATAATGGTTGTTCTATTTATATGAAAGATATGTTTTATGGTCATGCCCCGATGGTCAATGGTTTATTCTTAATGAATCTCGAACGTAATATTACACATATTCGTAGTGTGAATACCAAAAGATGTAAAGTTGATAACGATAGTCCCACATACTTGTGGCACTGCCGCCTTGGTCACATTGGTGTCAAGCGCATGAAGAAGCTCCATGCTGATGGACTTTTAGAGTCCTTCGATTATGAATCATTTGACACATGCTAACCATGCCTCATGGGAAAATGACCAAGACTCCGCTCCTCCGAACAATGGAGCGAGCAACCAACTTATCGGAAATCATACATACCGATGTAAAAGGGTCCAATGAGCGTTGAGGCTCATGGAGGATATCGTTATGTTCTCACTCACCGATGACTTGAGTAGATATGGGTATGTCTACTTGATGAAACACAAGTCTGAGACCTTGAAAAGTTCAAGGAATTTCAGAATGAGGTAGAGAATCAACGTGACCGAAAGATAAAGTTCATACGATCAGATCGTGGAGGAGAATATTTAAGTCACGAATTTGGTACGCACTTAAGGAAATGTGGAATCGTTTCACAACTCACGCCGCCTGAATACCTCAAGCGAACGGTGTGTCCGAACGTCAGAATCGCACTCTATTGGATATGGTGCGGTTTATGATGTCTCTACCGATTTACCGCTATCATTTTGGGGATACGCCTAGAGACAGCTACATTCACTTTAAATAGGGCTCCATCTAAACCGCTGAGACGACACCGTATGAATTATGGTTTGGGAAGAAACCTAAGTCGTCGCTTTCTAAAAGTTTGGGGATGCGATGCTTATGTCAAGAAACTTCAACCTGAAAAGCTCGAACCCAAGTCGGAAAAATGCGTCTTCATAGGATATCCTAAGGAAACCATTGGGTATACCTTCTACTTAAGATCCGAGGGCAAGATCTTTATTGACAAGAATGGATCCTTTCTGGAAAAAGAGTTTCTCTCGAAAGAAGTAAGTGGGAGGAAAGTAGAAATCGATGAAGTACTACCTCTTCAACCGGAAAGTAGTGCAGCTCAGGAAAATGTTCCTGTGGTGCCTACACCAACTGGAGAGGAAATTAATGATGATGATCAAGGTACTTCGGATCAAGTTGCCACTGAACTTCGTAGGTCCACAAGGACACGTTCCACACCAGAGTGGTATGGCAACCCTGTCCTGGAAATCATGTTCTTAGACAACGGTGAACCTTCGAACTATGAAGAAGCGATGGCGGGCCCAGATTCCAACAAATGGCTTGAAGCCATGCAATCCGAGATAGAATCCATGTATGAAAACAAAGTATGGACTTTAGCAGACTTGCCCGATGATCGGCGAGCGATAGAAAACAAATGGATCTTTAAGAAGAAGACGGACGCGGATGGTAATGTTACCATCTATAAAGCTCGACTTGTCGCTAAGGGTTATCGGCAAGTTCAAGGGGTTGACTACGACAAGACTTTCTCTCCCGTAGCGAAGCTGAAGTTCGTCCGAATCATGTTAGCAATTGCCGCGTACTATGATTATGAGATATCGCAGATGGATGTCAAAACAACATTCCATAACGGGCATCTTAAGGAAGAATTGTATATGATGCAGCCGGAAGGTTTTGTCGATCCTAAGAATGCTAACAAGGTGTGCAAGCTCCAGCGATCCATTTATGGGCTGGTGCAAGCATCTCGCAGTTGGAACATTCGCTTTGATGAGATGATCAAAGCATTTGGGTTTATGCAGACTTATGGAGAAGACTGCGTTTACAAGAAAGTGAGTGGGAGCTCTGAGCATTTCTCATATTATATGTAGATGACATACTCTTGATGGGAAATGATATAGAACTTTTGGACAGCATTAAGGCCTACTTGAATAAGTGTTTTTCAATGAAGGACCTTGGAGAAGCTGCTTACATATTAGGCATCAAGATCTATAGGATAGATCGAGACGCCTCATAGGTCTTTCACAAAGCACATACCTTGATAAGATTTTGAAGAAGTTCAAATGGATCAGTCCAAGAAAGGGTTCTTGCCTCAGACAGCAAGGTGTGAGATTGAGCTTGGCTCAATGCCCGACCACGGCAAAAGATAAAGAAGAGATGAGTGTCATCCCCTATTCTTCAGCCATAGGATCTATTATGTATGCCATGCTGTGTACCAGACCTGATGTAAACCTTGCAGTAAGTTTGGTAGGAAGGTACCAAAGTAATCCCGGCAAGGAACACTGGACAGCGGTCAAGAATATCCTAAAGTACCTGAAAAGGACAAAGGACATGTTTCTCGTTTATGGAGGTGATGAAGAGCTCGTCGTAAAGGGTTACGTTGATGCTAGCTTTGACACAGATCTGGATGACTCTAAGTCACAAACCGGATACGTGTATATGCTGAATGGTGGAGCAAGAAGTGATGCACCGCAAGCAGAGCGCCGTATGGATCTACATGTGAAGCGGAGTACATGGCAGCCTTGGAGGCAGCAGATGAAGCAATTTGGTCAAGGAGTTCATCACCGACCTAGGAGTCATACCCAATGCGTCGGGGCCGATCAAACTCTTCCGTGACAACACCGAGCTATTGCTCTTGCCAAGGAGCCTGTGTTTCACAAGAAGACCAGGCACATCAAGCGCCGCTTCAATTCCATCCGTGAAAATGTTCAAGATGGAGACATAGATATTTGTAAAGTACATACGGATCTGAATGTCGCAGATCCGCTGACTAAACCTCTTTCATGAGAAAACATGATCAACACAAGAACTCTATGGGTGTTCGATTCATCACAATGTAACTAGATTATTGACTCTAGTGCAAGTAGGAGACTGTTGGAAATATGCCCTAGAGGCAATAATAAAAGGATTATTATTATATTTCCTTGTTCATGATAATTATCTTTATTCATGCTTTAATTGTATTATCCGGAAACCGTAATACACGTGAATACATAGACCATAATATGTCCCTAGTAAGCCTCTAGTCGACTAGCTCGCTGATCAACAGATAGTCATGGTTTCGACTATGGACATTAGATGTCGTTGATAACAGGATCACATCATTAGGAGAATGATGTGATGGACAAGACCCAATCCTAAGCATAGCACAAGATCGTAGTTCGCTTTGCTAGAGCTTTTGCAATGTCAAGTATCTTTTCCTTAGACCATGAGGTCATGTAACTCCCGGATACCGTGAGGAGTGCTTTGGTGTATCAAACGTCACAACGAATCGGGTGACTATAAAGGTGCACTAAGGTATCTTCGTAAGTGTCTGCTGGCTTGACACGGATCGAGATCGGATTTGTCACTCCATATGACGGAGAGGTATCTCGGCCCACTCGATAATGCATCATCATAATGAGCTCAAAGTGACCAAGTGTTTGGTCACGGATCATGCATTATCAGACGAGTAAAGTGACTTGCCGGTAATAGACTGAACGAGGTATTGGGATACCGACGATCGAAGTCTCGCAAGTAACGCATCGCTTGACAAAGGGAATTGTATACGAGATTGATTGAATCCTCGACATCGTGGTTCATCCGATGAGATCATCGAGGAGCATGTGGAGCCAACATGGGTATCCAGATCCCGTTGTTGGTTATTGACCGGAGAGTCGCTCTCGGTCATGTCTACGTGTCTCCCGAACCCGTAGGGTCTACACACTTAAGGTTCGTGACGCTTAGGGTTGTATGAATATAATATTGCAGCAAACCGAAAGTTGTTCGGAGTCCTGGATGAGATCCCGGACGTCACGAGGAGTTCCAGAATGGTCCAGAGGTAAAGAATTATATATAGGAAGTGCAGTTTCGGCCACCGGGAAAGTTTCGGGGGTCACCGGTATTGTACCGGGACCACCGGAAGGGTCCCGGGGGTCCACCGGGTGGGGCCACCTATGTCGGAGGGCCCCATGGGCTGAAGTGGAGGGGAACCAGCCCCTAGTGGGCTGGTGCGCCTGGCCCCCTCTGCACCTAGGGTTGGGAACCTAGGGAGGGGCGCCCACTTGCCTTGGGGGCACTCCACCCCTTGGCCGCCCCCTAGAGAGCCCATCTCTTGGGCTGTGCCCCCAGGGGCCTATATAAGGAGGGGGGAGGGAGGCAGCCGCTTTGCTGAAGTTTTGGCGCCCCTCCCCTTGCTACACCTCCTCCTCCTGTAGTTGCTTGGCCGAGCCGCCGAACTCGCTGCATCCACCACCACGCCATCATGCTTGGATCTTGATCAACCTCTCCTTCCCCTTGCTGGATCAAGAAGGAGGAGACGCCATCCGCCCGTCACGTGTGTTGAATGTGGAGGTGCTGTCTGCTCGCACTTGGTCATCGTGATTTGGATCATGGCAAGTACGACTCGCTCATCCCCTTCTCTTGAATGCTTCCGCCGTGATCTACAAAGGTATGTAGATGCATTCCTATCACTCGCTGCTTAGATGAACTCATAGATGGATCTTGGTGAAACCGTAGAAATTTTTATCTTCTCGCATCATTCCCCAACAGGCGGCGGGGCGTCCCTCCCTTCGGTTGGTGGGCCACGACGACGCGAAGCGCAGTGCCGGCGACGCATCTGGCCATGGTCGGGGGCGGTCTCCCCCGGCGCGAGCTCCAGTGTGGTAGTGGATGCGAGGTGGTGGCGGGTAACTGTGCAGTGGCGGTGCGATGGCCGGATGACCTGGTGGTCTGGATCTGGGTCTAGCGAGCTGGTCAGCACGGGCGCCGGCCGCAGTGGCACGGGAAGAGGTGGTGGGCTGTGTGGTGTGTGCGCCGGGTGACGCGACGCTATGGGGTGCAGCTATGCCGGTCTAGGGCGCTCCTTGGCTCTCATATCTGGCTTTATGCAGCTCGCTGGCCGACCGGCGGTTCCGTGGCTACGACCAGGGGTCCGTGGCGATGCGGTGACGGGATGGACTCTGGCGGTGGTGCGGTGGTCCGTGGCAAGGGCTTGATGCGAGTGGCAGCCAACAACGACCGACCAAGCGGTGCAGGTGCTCGAGGTGAGCTTCAGTCAATGGAGCCTCATGCTAGTCCTAGTGGGGACGCCACCATGACTAGTAGGAGGGCGGGAGGTCTCGGCCACTGGGCACCGCGGCGTTTCAACGGAGATGATCGGGATGGGATGCTTCAAAACGCCTTTGTGTCGATCTTGTCGGCAACGATGACGGCGACGCTTTGGGCGCCGCTTCTTCGTGAAGGCGCCAACAGGAAGCTATCTTGCCCTCTTAATCGTGTTCCTGGTGAAAGCCTTAGATCCATCCTCGGATCGAATGATGATGGCATCTTGATGTCGCTTTCTCCCTTGGGGACGTTGTTTTGGGAGCCACAGATCCGCGTTGGCAGCTTGATGTCCGGGTTGGAGTGCTTGTTGGGTTGTTGGTGTGCGGTGATGGCGGTGGAAGTAATATGCGGCGGCGACCAATCCCTGGTCACCTGGGCTGATGGTTGACCTTTCTCTTGGGAGCTCGTGGTGGTGATGAGGTCTCGTGTTCGTGCCCTTCGGACGGCGTTTGAGGTTTTGTTGCCTTTATGAGTGCTTTGGTTCTCTCTATTTGTGATGGTGGCCGGTGGGCCTAGAGGAGGTGCAGGATTGTCTCGGCGCGAACATTGCCCTTCGCACGGTCTCGACTCTCTTTGCCGCGACGTGGCTAGGGCAAAGGATGCCCTTCGACGGTGGTTGCGACTTCCTAGATCTTCAAGGTGAAGAGGAACGAAGGGCAGCCGCAACCTCTTCTCCACGCCTTCTCGGTGACGGATCTCCTTTCGACTAATTCAACAAAGCTTGCTTCCGCTCTTCTCGGTCCAGCTAGTGGTGTTGGGTGCTAAGTTCTGTGTTGGCTGCTTGTCATAGCTCTTTTCTGGTTCTTCTTCTTCTTCCTTGTACCTCCTTGTGTGTGTTGGATGCTCTGTTGTACCTGATGTCTTGTATCTTACTCTTATATATAATGAAAATGGTTCAGGCCGTATAAGCCCTCAGAGCACCTAAAAAAAAATCGTACTAAGTCTATACCAAATATTACCATTAATTAGAATGCTAAGGTGTGATAATTGAAAGTAAAGATGTATTTGAAATACCACTCTATCAAATAACAACCTTCATATACACTTCAAACTTACGACATGGTATGTATGGTAAGCAACCTCTGAATGGAAATTAAGTTACTGTGATAAGGTCATTAGCTCTACTTTAGAAAAGTATATAATCCAAAAAAGACAATATGTCTTGCAACCAAATGACGGATATAACAAATTTATAAAAGTACTACCTTTGTTTCAGAATATAAGACATTTTACGGTTTAAAGTGAACTGCCAAAATGTCTTATATTTAGGAACAAAGGGTGTTCAACCGAAAAATATCAAGATAAAAAAGATTTATACACGAATTTCAACCATGAGTAGAAGAAGAAATACAATTGGCACTTTCAAAAAAAGAAAATATAATAGAAATTTACAAAAAGAAATTCAATTTAAAATGATCGATGTGAATGCGACGTGCCTCAGAAGTATCAACATGTTTATTAGATTAGGTAGAAAATGGATGGATACAATGGTAGTGGAATTAGCCTAGAAGGTCAACGCGGTAGTTAGAAATACCAATGGAGCTAAGCATGTATAGGATCAGAGCGTATAAGTTTATAAGGACGTTGTATAGGCCATGCATGACACTTTGCCGGATGAATCATGGGCCAACACCACGGTAATGTGTTAGCGAAAGAGTGGAATGTATGAAGTAGCACAAGAACACAATACAAGGTTGGTACAACCTCGTGTTTGCACTCAATAACTTTGGAAATATTCTCCAAATCAAGGAACGAAAGACATTCCAATATATCATTAAACGCAACTGCCGTTGGGAACTGGAACAACAAGTTTAAAGATGAGTGGAAAAAGAGCAACGGAAACTATACAGAAACCATATCATTGGGGCAACTATGCTCGACATGTTCCTGAAGAAAATAGTACGAGTCATTTCTCCAATTGTTCAGAAAATCAAACACAACCCAAATCTGAAGTTGATTGCACTTTTGAGAAGACGGTACCCAATTACACACGAGATCTCAAGCAATAATTCCTCCGTCAAAAAACCCAGCCGTATAGACTGATGACAGACTATACAAAAAGCCTAAAGATTTGGAGAACACAGGGCAACAAAGACCATAGACAAATCATAACATTGGCATCTATGCTTGACAGGCTCCTCAAAAATTATGCAATGCATTTCCAATCGTCCAAACGAACAATAGTGACATAGCCTGAACTTCATTCTACAAAGACAGTACAAAATAATGCCAATGGTGTACTCAAATAATATATTTAGTTACATCGCTATGCTAAAAGTTTTCTATCAAAACACAACCACAGAACAAGATCATGTCATTTACAGATTTATATGTTGAGTAGAGGAGTGGAGCGACCGTGATGAAGGACTGGTCTGTGTAGAGATCAGGGGTGATGAAGTGGCTGAAGAGCCGTCGGACCAGAGGGCGCCATCGACGACTATGCGGCAGACCTAGGTCTTGTAGCACGGTGGTGGATGACGGGCGGAGCTCGGCGATGCGGTGTGCAAACTACCATTTCTGCCGACGGGCATGTCACCTATGTCCTCCACTTGCTGCATGACTCCGCCTTGAATACCTCGAACCTGCACCACCAATGGCCATTGCGAACTGGTCGCCCTTTTCGCCGCCAGCGACCTAGTGGCTAGTGTAGAAAATTACAGCAGACCAAATGGATCGAAAGGGATGTCCCTACTCCTGCACTCCGACGAGATCGAGCATACCTCCGATAGGAAAGGCTGCTCGAAATTCCACCCGCATGCACGACGCACGACAACCAAAATGAAGGATCAAAAGTTCATCTACCTTGTCTTTGTGAAATTTTCGATGGTGGGCCACTTCGAAACATTTGACGGCAAGCAACAAACACAATGAAATCTCACAAACCATCGTAGCAAGGAACTAATCTCACCGGAAATTTCATTTGCCGAGTCTCAAATTCCCACATAGGAGTACAAATCAACGATGGAAATTATAGTACTGCTAATTGGCAGAGCCGATTCAAACCATTTTGGGGCCCGGGCGAAGTAAATTAATTATTTTGCATGCTAAACTTTTATGCTTATTTGAATTACGTGTCCCATTTTATAATTTTAATCAATATAATTTTCGACACTCACTCACACAAAATGTTTCCAAATAATAGTTATATTATTCATTGTTACACAATTGTAGTTTATATTATTTGAAATTTTGGTTCTATACAATTTAAATTTTATGGCTTACCAAAATTCTCTTTCTTCTAAAAAATCATCAAATTAATTTTCTAATATTGCATAAAATATATAGTTTATACACATATATTTGCATATATATGTGTGTGTTCATACATCTTTTAATATTATTGAATACCATAGTAGATATTTCTAAACTATACATACTCAAATATTTTAGTAGTAGTTTCTAGTGTATACTTTCTCCATTCCAAAATATACGTGTATCGATTTTGTGTAAGTTTAACTTGTGTATGTTTGTTCAAGATTATAGAATAAAATATCGACATGTACAATACAAGATAAATAAATATGAAAATACATTTCGTGGTGGATCTAATGATGCAAATTTGGTACTGTAGATTTTTTTGTAAACCTTAGTCAAATATGCACATATTTGAATCTTGAAAAACTATTACACTGTATATTTTGGAATTGAGGGAGTATTAGGCAATCATATTCAGTCTATCTTATAAAGAATATGACTTGTGAAATGGGTTCAGTAATAGAATCATCAAAGAACCAAAAATATTGTTGATTGTACTATCGCAGTATGATTTGATTATCCGACATGCTCATCTAGATTCACCTGGTTTGATTTGCTGAAATGAGATCTCCTACCCATTTCTCAAATAAAAATTGTGCATTGGTTTACACATTGAAATATTTATATCATAAATTTCATTATGAGACCGAGACATCCATCATAAAGTGAGACTAGCATATTTAAACTCAAATTTCCTAGTCCGTAGTTTGCCTCCTCATGGTATAAAGTACTACTATGTGGTGTGTATTTGAGCTCTTTTGAATTGAGGCTCTATTTTATGCATCTATTAATCTTACAAAATAAATATATAACTGTATAGTGTTTACTAGTATAATTTGTAGTTGGGGTCCGGGTGGTTGCCTTTTGCTCTGGCCTATGGGCTAACCCTGTTTTAACAGTAAAGGTAACAGATAGGATGGCTCTTAGGGTCGCCAAAGCCGCCCACACTTCAGCGCATGCTGGTCCCGCTTAGACCAGCAATGCCTCCTCCACCGCCTTCGTGCCCGCCGCAACCACCATGTCCTCACCATCCCCGCCGCCGCCGTTGCGCGTGTTTCGGTCACATCCACCGCAGGACTCAGAGGTTCACGGGACCTGATATCCCGCTGGCGGTACGCTTGACGAGAACTGCCTTGGCAGGCCGACGGCTAGAGCTCAAGGACGACGGCTTCTTCTCTCTTTTTATTCTCAATACAATGGTCTCTTGGAGATCTATTTGATGTAACTCTTTTTATGTGTGTTTATTGGGATCCGATGAACTTTGAGTTTATGATCGAGATCTTTATATCCATGAAAGTTATTTTAGTTTATTTGTTCTCTTATATGCATGATTACTTCTAGCATCGTATTTCTTCTTCGAATCTTTGGTTTAGTTAGGCCAACTAGATCGATTTTTATTGCCATGGGAAGAGGCGCTTTGTGATGGTTTTAATCGTACGGTGTTCTTTCCCAGTGACAGAAGGGGCAGCAAGACATGTATGTGTCGTTGCTATTAAGGATAACAAGATGAGGCTATTCCTACATGAATAGATCTCGCCTACATCATGTCATTGTTCTTAATGCATTACTCTGTTTCTCCATGAACTTAATACACTAGATGCATGCTGGATAGCTGTCGACGCGTGGAGTAATAGTAGTAGATGCATGAATCGGTCTACTAATCTTGGACGTGATGCCTATATAATGATCATTGCTCGGATATCACTGCTACTTTTGAGCTTATGCTGGTTTTTCCCTTGAAGAGGAAAGGTGATGCAGCAAAGTAGAGACAAGTATTTCCCTCAGCTTGAGAACCAAGGTATCAATCCGTAGGACACAACGCATGATCATCGAATACCTGCACAAACAATCAAACAACTTGCACCCAACGCGATAAAGGGGTTGTCGGTCCTTCACGTTACTTGCAAAAGTGAGATCTCATAGAGATAGATAAATGACAAAATAAATATTTTTGGTATGTTTCGCTTATAGATCGGAAGGTAAAAGATGGCAAAATAGTAGATCGGAAACTTATATGATGAAAAATCACTACTAGGAAAAACCCTAGCAGTAGCGCATGTTTTGTGCTCACTACTAGCGCGGGTGGCCGCTTACTAATAAGGCATTACAGTTATTGCTTAGCAAAGAACGCTGCGTGCAGACGCTGCTTTGCTAGGTCAAATAGCTGCAGCGCTTTGTTTAGCACCACGCCATCGCTAAGGTATCTACCGCAGCGTGTTTTCTTTCCATCGCTACTAGTATTTTTTATTTTTTATTTTTAGTGTATTTATTCGCCATCATACAAATATTGGTACAATACGAGCTGTTATGAGGTTTACATCATTATGTCCATAACAGTGTATTAATGAACTCGATTAGGTTCAAGTGGAGGAAATATGTTGTGCATGTCAAAGTATACTACTAATCCAAACTTGATCTAGTTTGGACTAGTAGTACTTCGATGTGCACCACATGTTGCTCCACTTGAATCTAATCCGCCAAAGACAAGCTATTTAATCATCATCATAGTCATTACCACCAACAGTATTTATTTAATCAGCACTAACACTAGCTAATAATAATCATCATAGTCATTACCACCAACGCTAGCTATTTTATCATCATAGTAATAGTGTAGCACATAATCATCCTCAAACTCATTTCTAGCTAGCTAATCACTCCCGCTGCTCTCTTAGGTAAAATAACATAAAACATATATAGCTCTCCTCGATCAAACCGAGCATCCAGATGAACTCGCTCTCCTAATCGTGGGTAGCGATCTGCTTGCTGCCCCTAGTACTTCTCGCTGCCCCCATCACATATTTGGTCCAGTTTGCACTATTAAGCATCCGTCGCTAATCTTGAATGCACTAAAGTAATCAGAGGATATCTTGGCCAGAAGTCGATAATACTCATGGTACCTTTAGTCTCGATCCCATAAGGCACAACATTCATCGGGAGTCCCTGTTGAAGAACATCGTACGGTAACATACTTAGCAATGAAGTTTAGCTTCAAAAATAATGTATGGAAAAGATGCACCGATGACAAATAGTAAAAATCTTACCATCCTTCCTAAATAGATGTGACCGTAGTTCATTACAAACACTATTGGTCGCACATTTTCAGTACTAACATTTCTAAATGCAGGAAGAAAATTTGTCTTGACAAGATCAAGATCCTCAAGCCATGAAACATAATGACTGAGCTCCTCGCAGCTTGAGTTCAGCCCCGTGACAAGTATACGGTCCCGTCTACCAAGCGCTGGACATGTTTGTTGCACGGAAATAAGCTGACAATACAAATTAGTTGTCAACTATTTTGAATAAACAATATCAAAGACATAAATATGGTTGAGAAACTTACATAATGATATAATCGGAGGCATTTGCACATCGACCCAGATAAATGTATTACCTTCAATATCATCTTCCGGATGAATATCAAAGGTGATAACTCATGGGGATATTACCACTAGGTGTAAACCGCCAAGCTTGGGTCGGGTTAACTCCGCTAGTAGTATAATCATGGAAAGGCCCAAGGCCTCGTAGTTGGTTTAGAACTTGTAAGTCGTGAATCTGCCTGATGTATAACTTGTGTTGTGTTAGAATAGAGAGATACCAACCGAATACGAGTATGAACCGTTGGGACTTTGTAAACCGGGCGGCGCCACTGTATATAAGAGGACGACCCGCGCGGTTCAAGGGAGATAACCACAACTCGAGCCTAGGCGGCTTATTTGCTCCTAGCCATCGAGACTACATCAATTCCATCACAACTAGACGAGGCTTTTACCTTCATCAAGGGGCCGAACTAGTATAAACCCTCGTGTCTTTGTGTCCGCTTAACCCCGCAAGTAAACCAGAGCGATGGCTCCACGACTAAGTCCTTACGCTTAGACATCCGCCGTGACAAATCCATCGACAGCTTGGCGCCCACCGTGGGGCTATCGCACGATGGTTTGACGATCTTGGAGGGCAAGCTCAAAGGACTCAAGGCTACGTCGTGCCGGATGACCAAGAGTCGTCATGTCGGATCTACATCGGCGATGCTGATGGGGTCCCGAGGCCGATTCAATCGAATATGGATACCGGGTCCCTTCCGCTGCATACACGCCATCGGCAAGACCGAGGGCTCGGACTGAGCCGACACCCGCATCGACTTCGCCGAGACGGCTCATCGCACACGACCAGCCCGGCTAAACCGCCGTGAAGCATGTCTTCGCTGGAGCCACCCATGGAGGGGAGTATGATGCCGTTCGTCAGCACGGTAGCGAGACCGCTGCTTACTCCGGCGATGAATCTTCAGCAGGAGAGACCGAGTCATTGTACCACCAGGATGATATGATCGAGGGCTGTTCCGACGGTGATAAAGATTCCGACCCCTAAGCCAGCTAAACCGGATCGGTGTATTCATGGCCGCACGCAGGCCGCAAACCTTTCTTCAACCGCGGCAGCAATGCTTTCCGTTCAAGAGCAGCGGGCAGGGGAGGGCCCGTGCGCCCGCCGTTCAAGTTCTGCGATCTGTTCGATACACCGGCAGCGCTTATGGCGGAGGACAGCCCAGAGATCCGGGGCTCATAATGCAGAAATCGCAGGGTGAAAGAGCAGATCACGCAAGCCAAAGCGGATCTCGCGGCAGAAGGAGCGATGGCCACAGAGCGGCCGCTTAGATGCGCAGCTTACAAACTCATGCTCGACCAGAGGCGCCGCAGAGGTGCTAAGGCGGAAGTATAGGTCACGCTGCCGCCGGGTTTGATCCTAGAAACCTCTTTCGCACTTCTTGAGCCGACCCAAGAACTCCGCCTCAAAGACAGGAGGTAAACCGGATTGAGGCACCAGAGCTGGAGGACGGTCCAACCGCTACCGATGGAGCCCCGCGCATAACACGGTGATTCCTCCGCCGGTACCTTGTTGCGGCTGCGCACGATTGGAGGCAATCCCACGAAGGAGATTCCACAAGCAGTTGAAACACGCCGGTTAAGGAGCTCCGATCGCACCGATCCAAAGAGAAGCATATTCATACAACCGCGATCGATTCACTCTACGCCTCCCAAGCCGGAGCTACAGAAGCGATGGATGAACCGCCCTATCAGGTAACGCTGGGACCGTGAAGCGGCCCGAGGCAATCACCAGATAGGGCGCGTTGTGATGCTCGAGAGGTGGTGGATCGGCCCGAGCACGCAGAGAGGCCGAGTTAGCGGCCTTGAGATGACGCGGATCAACACACACCGTTCGCCTTTACCACCTTCGCCTGACCAGAGTCACATCCGCTGGGAGTGCTCTGCTTAATCCCCGCTTTACGCAATGTGCGCTCGCTTAAGGATTTTAAAGGCCCGCGAAGGTGCCAAATTACACCGCAGATCTATCCTCAAGCGTGGGTTGAGAGTTATGAGATGGCCATGGAGATGCTAGATGTTGATGAAGCCGCGTGTGCAAAGTACTTCACCATGATGATGGAGGGCACAGGCATTTTGGTTGAAAAGCTTGCCGCCCAATTCTATCATTCATGGGGTCACCACGAGCCCGGTTTATCCGTAATTCAAGGATACATGTAAGCAGCCCAAGTCCATAGTAGACCGGGCGGCTTATGCTCAGGAAGAAGGAGTCAACAACCCGTTAGTACGCCGTGTGTCGGAGATTTTGCACTCTTCGACCGGATCAATGCTGACTCGGCGATCATAACATTGGAAAGCAACCGCCGGTTTGAGCCTTTGAAATTTAAGCCGGGACGATGAAGCGGTTCTCGCAATGATATGGGAACCTCATGGCCATGGTAAAATATGCCGATTCTGACAAAGCATCAAGGATCCCGCGATGATGATGAAGCGAGAAGGAAAGAAGAACGATAACTCCAAGCAGCAGATTTCAAACCGGCGGTCATGGAACGGGGCAAGCGCAAGGCTGATGGTAATCCGGATTTTGTGGCTAACACTAATGCGCAGGATGTAGGCTGGCCGCGCAGAGGCAAGGCGAATCGGGGTCCAAATGCTAGTGCAAACCGCTTGAATTACTTGTTGAATCAGCCTTGTCCCAAGCATGGAACGGCGGAATCCCCATCGAATCATCTTTGGAAAGATTGTTATATTATGCGTGAGTTCAAAATTCGGCAAGCTTTCCGATATGACCAGGGATCGTGGTGGTTCGTGGTCCGCTTCCATGGGCCGGTCAGACGGAGCTTCTCGTTCGGGCATAACCAGGCAATCTCAATAATCGAGTAATCAAGGGGCCAGAGCAGCAGCAACAATAAAGCTATCGAGCCAACCGGCAAGATTGAATGGCGGCAAGATTATGTTTTCACAACCAGCTTGGACAAGCGGATCGAAGCTTCACAAACGGGCAAGAACTCGCTGAACCGCCTGCACGGTATTTGGCGCTGGTCGAGCAGCCTATCGTATGGAGCAGAGGACCATCCCCGGGTTGATAACCCGGTCACCGGTTTTGGTGGTAGATCCTCGTGTTGGGGGCTATAAGTTTACTAAGGTACTTATGGATGGAGGAGGCGTGATCAATATGTTGTATTATGACACTTTTTGTCGCATGGGTCTCACAGATAAAGATCTCGCATCGCCCAATACGGTGTTTCATGGTGTAGTACCGTGAAATCTGCTTATCCTATTGGTAAGATAGCCCTCGATGTGGCCTTTGGAGATGAGCATGATTCCTGGTCCTAAAAGCTAACCTTTGAAGTGGTGAAAACCGAGCCCATATCATGCCTTGTTTGGACGGCCGCTTATGCTAAGTTCATGGCACGACCTTGTTATATCTACTTGCAGCTCAAAATGCCGGGTTACAAAGGAACAATAACGGGCATGGAAGCCGCCGAGCTCATGGAATGTGAGGAAGGAGATGCAGCTTATGCAGAGGCGGTCTGTGCCACGGAGGAGTTGAAATTTTATAAGGACAATGTTGATCCGGCAGATATGACCCCTTTGAAGAAGCCCACTACAGAGCATGAATCGGATCTGAAATTTAAATCGGCAGCTGAAACCAAGCTTGTTGACTTTGTGCCAAAGCGACTGGCCCAAGCAGCTTCACTGTCATAACAACTCGATCCCAATAGGAAGGCGCCATCGAAGTTCATCCGTGAGAACCGGACATCTTTGCATGGAAGCCATCCGACATGCTGTGTACCGAGGGAACTCGCTGAGCACACACTTAATGTGGATCCTAAGTATAAACCGTGAAACAGCCTCCGCCGTTTAATGAAGAGAGGCGCAAGGCCATTGGGGAAGAGGTAGTGTGCCCTCGGCGGCTGGCTTTATCATTGAGGTGTTTCATCCAGAGTGGCTCGCTAATCCGTGCTGGTCCTTAAGAAAATGGCACTGGCGATGTGTGGATTACACAGATCTCAACAAGGCCTGCCAAGCAGATCCTTTTGCTCTCCCCGCAGACGATCGATTATTGATGCCACGGCAGATGTGAGCGCTAAGTTTTTGGACGATACTGGATATCATCGATCAAAATGGCAGTTAAGGACCAGGAGAAGACGGCGCTTATAACTCCCTTTGGAGCCTTCGCTATGTATCTATGCCTTTGGGCTCAAGAGTGCC
>JAHHZJ010007783.1:0-16132 GCA_021437245.1 Aegilops speltoides | reverse complement strand
ATACGGTGCAGAGGCAGTTTTTCTCATGACATTATCATAGGACGCTCGATTCAATCAGACACTAATCATGCACGCAAACGGTAATGATCAAGATCGTGGACTCACGGAAGATATCACAACACAACTCTAAAACATAAATAAGTCATACAAGCATCATAATACAAGCCGTGGCCTCGAGGGCTCGAATACAAGTGCTCGATCATAGACGAAGTCGCCGAAGCAACAATATCCGAGTACAAACATAAGTTAAAAAGTTTGCCTTAAGAAGGCTAGCACAACCGATACAGATCGAAGAGGCGCAGCCTCCCCGCCTCGATCCTCCTAAACTACTCCTCGGTCGCCGCCAGCAGCTTGCACGTAGTAGTAGGCACCTCCAGTAGTAGTCGCCATCGACGGGCGCCCGCCCTCGATTTTAAAGATCCGTTGCGATAACCGTAAAGAAAGAAAAGGGGAAAAGGAGGAAGAAAGCAACCGTGAGTACTCATCCAAAGTACTCAAGCAAGGAGCTACACTACATATGCATGGGTATATGTGTAAAGGGCCATATCAAGGACTCGAATCGCAGCAATGCCGTAATAAGAGGGGATAGCTAATCCTCGCCGAAGACTACGCTTCGCAGCCTCCGCCTTGCAAAGATGTAGAAGAGAGTAGTTTGAAGTCCTCCAAGTAGCATCGCCAAGTGGCATCTTCAAGTAGCATCTCCAAGTAGCATCTCCAAGAGTATCGTGATAGCATAATCCTACCCGCAATCCTCTCCTCGCCGCCCTGTTAGAGAGCGATCACCGGTTGTATCTAGCACTTGGAAGGGTGTGTTTTATTACATCCGGTTCTAGTTGTCATAAGGTCAAGATACAACTCCGGTCGCCCTTTACCGAGGGACACGGCTATTCAATAGATAAACTACCGCAGGTGCACCACATAACCCAACACGCCGATCCCATTTGGCCGACACTTTCCTCGGTCATGCCCGCCCGAAGATCAACACGCCGCAGCCCCACCTAGGCACAACAGAGGTCAAACACGCCGGTCTAAATCCGCATGCGTTAGGGGTCCGCCCATCGCCCATTGCACACCCAAGACGTTAAGTAGGGCGCTCAAGCGCATCTAGCCTAGTGGCTGCTCCAAATTAACCGGCCAACGCCGTCAGCCGACGCCAAGAAGGTTTCGCCGATACCACTATCACGCCGATACCCATAACTACTCCCACGAGATGGTTAGTGATAGACCAAATGGCCGCACCAGATCAAATACCAAGATCTCGTTGTTGTTAAGTATCCGCGAACGCCATCAGGCCAGCCCACTGCCTCCTAGGTGGTCTCAACTCGCCTGCCGCTTCCGCCACAAAGTAATACTGGGGTCTGCCGAGAACCCAGCCCACCTCTACCGGATGGAGCCACCGTCCTTTCACCCCTCATCGAATCACTTATGGTACTCTTCGAAAGGACCCGACTTTAGTCACCATCTCAGATAGTATGTATGTATAGTATATACCGTGATCACTTCCCAAGTGATCACGGCCCGATAGTATAGCAAGGCGGCATCGACAAGAGTGTAGGGCCAATGATGATAAACTAGCATCCTATACTAAGCATTTAGGATCATGTAAGGTATCAATGATTGTAGCAACAATGATGTGCTATGCAATGTAATAGGAGTAATCAAACAAGAATATGCTACACTACTCTAATGCAAGCAGATAGAGAAGAATAGGCGATATCCGGTGATCAGGGGGCTTGCCTCGATTGCTCGGGCAAGGAGGGGTCGCCAACTCCGTGAGTCGAATCCGAGGTCGCCGCAGCCTCGGTTCTACCGAAAGAAGTAACTGAGGTAACACAATAAATAACAAAGCAATCAAAGCATCACAAAGCGTAATATGGCAATACGCTGTGCTAGGTGTGCCCTAACGCGTAGTAGGTGATACCGACGGCGGGAAACATCCGGAAAGTATTCCTGTTTCGCTTTTGACAGATGAACCGAGGGGAAAGCTATGTGTTTACTATGCTAGTGGGTGTGGCGGACTTAACATGCTATATCCGGATTCGCCTCGGCCGCTCGAGCAACTTTCATGTAGAAAACTTTTTCATCCGAGCTACGGTTTATTTTATATGATTTTTCAAAGATTTAAAAGATTTTCTAATTTACTTTTAATTCGACTTGACCAAGTCAATTTGACTAGCCAAAAGGGCAGGTGTGGCCCACATGTCAGATATTCTTTACCTAAACAAATAAATAAACCTAACTTATTTAATGGGGCCTACATGTCATCTACTACTAGACTAACTTAGCATTAATTAACTACTAGCTAAACCTAGTACTAACAAGGGTCGGCCACTACTTGGCAGAACCCAGCCGGCCACACACACCGCACACAGACAACACCTAACACAGGGAGAGTTCTCTCTTAGCAGAAGGTAGCAATTTGTCATTTTCATATGATTTAAACCATGCATCAAATGGATTTGGTCCAATGAACACATTTGAGCCTTGTCAAGTGTACTACCATCCCATATTTTTTTGGACATATTAACAACTATTTAACCGCTGATTAGGGGCTGTTTAGGGGGTTACTCAATGTAAAAATCCTAAAGCTAGCCATATAGCTACAGTAACATTCAGCAGCAGCAGCACTTTCAGTAGACACGAGCTAGGCGCGGGGCGCGCGCTGCACAGCGTGCGCGTGCTGCGGGGCCGGTGGCGAGGGCAGGCGGCCGTTGGGCGCGAACGGCTGCGGCGAACAGGGCAACGGCAGCCGCAGCAGTCAAAAGAGCAACGGCACAAACAGCACTGCTGAACGCAGAGCAGCAGCGCAGCGGCAAGGAGAAATCAGCAGCGGCTGGCGCTGTCACGAGCAAGCGCCGGGTGAGGCAGGGGGGTTCGCGGTCAGGGGGCGGCAAGCGAGGTCCGGGGGCGAGCGGGAGGGTTCTAAGGCGTCTCGCGATGCGCTGAGCACGATGTAGTGCTCGGAGGGCACAGGAATGGCGCTAGCTACGGCGCCGAGCTATGGCAACGATGGCGACGGCAGCATGGAGCACGGATTCGAGGGGAAACTAGGAGGATGGTGTGGTGCTCACCGCGGAGGCACACGAAGGCCCGTTGGTGGCTTAGGAGCTGCAGAGGCGACGGATCGACGAAGAACAACGACGACGACCGAGGAAGAAGATGGCGTCGATCCGGTCGATGAGGTGGCTCTCGGCTTGAACGCGCCTCGTAGCCAAAGAGGACGACGACGGCGGTCCTCCTGGCGCTTTGGCTGGCCGGGAGGCCGGAGCAGTGGGGAATCGATTTACGACGGTCGGCGTGTACGTGACGAAGATGATGGCGGCTTATGCGGCGATGGGCCGCCCTGCTTGAGCTGGTGCCCGACGGATGAAGCCGACAGCGGCGAATCTCCCTGGACTCTTTCTCCTACGACGGCGATTTAATAGTACACGGCAACAGTGACGACGAGAACGGTCACCAGACGAGCTTTTGAGCTCGATTTCGAATGTATGGGAGGCGCATGGGGAAACATGGGGGAATCTGGACGAGAGAGGGCTAGGGTTTCGGAGGACGACTTATAGGTCAAGGAGGTTACGTGGAGGCCATCCATGGCCAAGACGACAAGGATGCACGCCACGCCTCCCTGCCTCCTGTAGCGAAGGATGGGGATGACTAGGTGGGTTGGCTGTTTTTTTCGCTAATGGGCCACAGGCCCAAGAGATTAGTTTTGGGTTTATTTTTCTTTTGTCTCGGCTTTTGTTTTCTATTTCTTTACCATTTTATTTTTAGTTCCGCTTTTATTTCAGTTTTATAAAATTACCACTAGCACCTAAACTAGTAACTATAAATATACTAGTGCCACATTAATTCTTATCCCTAAATAAAATAGTTTAACTATTTTATAATTCATAAAAGGCATTTTTTTAATTGTTTTGCTACGGTTATATTAAATTTTAGGACATTCAAACACTCTTAAAGATGTTGGTTTCTCCACCATTATTACTTATGCAATATTTGGCACAACCTGAACATTTTAGTTTTTAATATTCAAAAACCGTTACCATTTTACTTGATTTTGAATTTGAATTTGAATCGGTTTGGAATCAGCGCAAGTTTATCAACACTAACCGAAGTGACGTGGCATCATTAGTAGAGGTTCACTGTAGCTCAATTATCCGGGCGTCACACCATGACTCACCTCGAAAAGCATGTATGAAGAAAGAGAAGCCGAGCCGGATCGGGAGATGCTTTGACGATTGAGGAAGAACGCGACGTCAAGAAAGGCTCGCTCCGATTCTATCGCCAGCAGCTCAAGATACCAAAGCAGAGAAGCACGAGCTAAGACTTACAATGTCGGGCTAACTAGTTCTACGCCTCACGGACAAGAAAAAAGGACAAGCTCAAGCCCAAAATGGAAGGCCTCTTCATTATCGATCAAGTCTTCGACCGGCGGAGCGCATCTGTTTATGAAATGAGTCTGACAACCGACTCGAGCCGAACCTATGGAACGCAGCCTGCCCTCAAGATTCTATGCCTTAGCGCCGACTAAGAGTTCGGCCCCTTCCCCGCCCAAATTTTTACACTTCAGCTTGTCTTTGTTTCTTTTCTCACCCCTATTCATCAAAGCCCTAAAAGGCCTACTTGGCGATTATTGTTCAAGACACAACCGATGTGCTATCCGCACTCATTATATTCGGGGCTTTACCGTGTTTAATCATAAGGGCTTCATGCCCAAGACGCTGTCAAACTTCCACGTACCTTTTATTCACCATTATATGCATCGATATGACTTAAGTTTTGGCTAAGCCGGGTCGTCGCCCCGTGCTTACTCCCCACGCTCCCGATTGTTCGCTAGGAGGTAAAGGAGCACCTCGCGATTGTTATCGCCAGTCACTTGGATGTAACCTCAGATCGGGTGAAGTCGAAGCTAGCGTTTTAAGGGAATATTCGGCCGTGACTTGAAAGATGATTTTTACCAATTTATTTATCTCGCCTCTGATGTTATCCTCGCTTTTTCGCAGTCCGACATGCACTTTAGGGCATGCCTCCGAGGGAAAGGAACCCTTAACTAACTATTCTCCCCGAAGATGTTTCTACTAACCATGTAATATAACTTAACTAGTTGGGCACTTGTCCGATAAAGCACTAATGACCCCACGCCGTCTCCATGCATGCCCCGTTGTTTCTTAACCGAGAAGGTATTCGACACACCGGACTCTAGGGTCCCGAGGTTGAAGCGAAAAAGGTCGGCAAAGACAAATGATCTACAATCCGCTAGAAGGCATTTTACATATTATTTTAAAATACATTGTCAAATCGACCGATCAGATTCCTCCTCAATCCCGCCTAACAGTGCTGTTTAATTTACAATACCCGCTGGGGAAAATTTAGCGCCAACTCTACTTGGTCGTGACACTAAACTCACAGGATCTCCTTCCCATCGGGCCCCACAGTCCGACCTCGCCATGTGGTTGGGATCCGGCTGTACTGCTGCCTTCACCATGGCTCAGCCTCGGGCACCTTGCTGGCAGCAGAAATCTTTCCATAAACCAAGCGCTGCCAAGACTCAAGCCCGCAAGCTCTCCAAGGCCCTCGTAGGGAGAGGGATGGCCATAAAGACTAGACGACACCGCCATTGCCCGCCGAACTCGCTCGAAAGCAACAGCACCAACTCGAAGTTGATCACCCGCTGATACGGCATCTCCGCAGTATGCACCCGTGAGTACACCCATGCATATATTTTGTCAATTGACTTCCTCACGAACTCTTCTTTTCAAAGGAGTTCGCCAAGCACTTACTATAGATGTCGCGACGGTTACCGATTCTCCTTAATCGGAGCCTGCATACTGCCCTAACACCTTTCAGCTCTTCTCCAAGCTGGGTGTGGGCATCCTGAGCTTGTTCCTTTCCGCCGCAGCACTCGTCAAGATCCTCTCGGCCTTCACCGGGCGCAGAGTTCTTGCTCGTTCGATCCCCGTCCCAAAGACTTGCAATGTCATTATTAGACTTGCGCACGACGCGACACCACTTATCTTTTGAAATATGTGTTACGGAGGGGTCTCTCAGAGCCTTCCTCAAGGGTGCCAAGGCGCCTCAAGTTGGGCCTTACACTTGCAGCCCCGAGACAGCTTGGGTATTCTTCTTTGTAAGATCCTCAGATTTAAATGATCCTAAATCAGCTTAATATAACTACTTTAAGTCTCGGGCCACTGCATATACAACTATTAAAATCTCTTACCAGATAAGTTTTTACATATCGCCTCCGTGGCTCGTGAAACCATCTTGAGCAAAGACAGAGGTGCGCTGGCCCCTGCTAAAGGCATTCAACGCCTGTGGAGAAGCACGATCACGAAAAATCGTCTCCGCGGGCGCTCGTGGTTCATGGCGCTCCACCTCGCACTTGGTGGCGTGACAACTTGTCGGGCATCCTCCGTTGAGGAGTATCCGCCATGCTTCTTTGTGCTCGCCCCTCCGCATCCAGGCCGGAGCTACCGGTAGAGGCTGGGTTGGCAACCCCACGCTCGTAGTCCGCCGGCGCTTTTTCCTACAAAAGTCATGAGCATTCAAACACTTCCTAGAACGTTGTTTTAATAACGAACCGTGAGCTATACCGCCAGGCGACGTTTTCAACCGCGCCGCTTCTTCCGCCTCGCATCGGGCCGGATCGATTCTTGTCGTCACCGCCGCTGGCTCGCTTCGCTTTGAAGGCGCCTCGCAAAACACCATCAGATACGGTGGTCGAAATGAGCAAGGAAAAAATAATGGTGTCGATGATCGTCACAATCACCGGGAAGTCGGATATAGGCCGGTAGTCACCGTATGGCGATATCAAAGCATTATCCATGCTGAGTTGGTGGAACACCCCCAATTAGCTCCACCTTTATGTCCGGTCCTCTTCGAGGCCGGATCCTAGATCTTCGATCCTCGGGTTGCGGAGCCGACTAAGCATGCCCTCTGACAACCCGACGCAGCCTCATTACGCCAAAGCATAATATAAGAAACTTAAACTTTGAAAGCATGGGTCGGGCACACAAAGTGTTCGCTACCCAACGCCGAGGGTTATTCATGGAGAACCCATTCAACGGGCTCGCCTCGAGGAAATCCTCCTTCCCCTTGTACAGCCGACAGATCTTCGCCAGTTCTCGGCCGATCCCGCCTCTTTTGCCATGACGGGTGGCATCGCCCTCCCGCTGAAATCCCACATAGGGTGGTTCTCAGATTAAATGTCGCACTTCGTGATAATGCACGCTTCCATGACTCCAATCATGGTCAACCCTAATGGGCCAAGAATCTTATCCGCCCATCAAATAATGGACGCCTTGTCTTCTCTCCACTGGGCTCTGTGGGCGCCAGCTTAAGGCGTCAGAGGAGCATTATCAACTCCGGAGGCCGATCCGGTCAGGTCCCAGCGTGAGCCGCCTTTCACGTGAAAACCATTCTCAAGGCCGCCTTTGGACGCTTTCTTAGGGGTTCCGATGGATATTCGTCCCGGCGATGCGCCATATTTCGCACCACCCACTTGATATATGGACCCTCGTGAGAGCGGGTACAAGGCGTAACAACCTCTATACGCGCAAAATGGGGCTCGACGCCAAATAGCTCGTGAAGAGCTACGAACTCCGCGATATGCGTGATAGAGGCGGCGGAGGTGATGGAGCTGGAGTCCGAGAACTCAGTGAGCCCGCGAGGAACGGATGTATAGGAAACCGAGCCCTTTATCGATAGGGGACGGCATACCCGCCCCCTTTGTTGGGACTTGGGTAGCCTCCGCTTGCTTCCCCACCTTTGTAGGTGGCCAGCCCGCTCGAACCGAACTATGAAGGCCCGAGGGAGATATCCTCCGCTTTGAGCGCCACCACCACAGGCGGGATGTAACATCTCTCCAATCTCTCGCGAGGGTCGAGCGCGAGAAGAGGAGCCGCCGACGGTCCAAGATGGAATGGATTTTGGTCAAGGCCCAATGAGTACTCGCAGAAGGAAGATGGTGTGATTTGGATCTCGATTCTCGCTCTTATAGGCGATTATTGCGCAGCCTAGGGGTAAACGAAAGATACTTCGCTTTTTCGATTCGTATGCACACGCGGAAGAAGGCCATTATTGGGCGGAAGCCAAGAAGCGCGACATTGATAAGGAAGCCGACATTGTTCGGCAGTACATGGAACTTAAAGGAGAACCCGCCTTGCAACGCCGAAGACTACATACGCTACCGACTTATCCTCACTGGCCTCGTTCTGGGGCTACCGAGGAGTCCCCGACTAGGGGTGTCCGGATAGTCGACTATCATCATCGGCCGGCTCCAAGACTATGAAGATACAAGATTGAAGACTCACCCCGTGTCCTGATGGGACTTTTCTTGGCGTGGAAGGCAAGCTTACGATACGGATATGTAGATCTCTACCATTGTAACCTAATTGTAACTCCTAGCCCTCTCCGTGTCTATATAAACCGGAGGGTTTTAGTCCGTGAGGACAACAACCATTACAACAATCATACCATAGGCTAGCTTCTAGGTTTAGCCTCCTTGATCTCGTGGTAGATCCACTTTTGTACTACCCATATCATCAATATCAATCAAGCAGAGTAGGGTTTTACCTCCATCGAGAGGGCCCGAACTCGGGTAAAAACATCGTGTCCCTTGTCTCCTCGTTACCATCCGCCTAGACGCACAGCCGGGACCCCTCACTCGAGATCCGCCGGTTTTGACACCGATGGGGAAACAGAGGAAGAGGGAAGGAGGGGGCGCCGCCTCTTCCCTTGTCCTATTCGGACTAGGAGGAGGGGCGCCGCCACCTCGCCTCCTTCTCTCTTTCTCCTCAAGGCCCATGTAGGCTCCAACACATCAGGGTTCCAGAAACTCCCCTCGGCATCTAAGAAATGCCGATTTCACCTTTAACGATTCTGATGTCCAAATATAGGCTTCCAATATATCGATCTTTATGTCTCGACCATTTCGAGACTCTCGCGCATGTCCGCGTGATCACATCCGAACTCCAAACAACCTTCGTACATCAAAATACATAAACTCATAAAGAAACTATCATCGAACTTTAAGCAGGTGACTCTACGTGTTCGAGAACAATGTATACATGACCAAGACATCGCCTCCGTCAATAACCAATAGCGGACCTCGATGCCCACATTGGTTCCTTACATATTCTACGTAAGATCTTTATTCTGTCAGACCGCGATAACAACATACGCTGTTCCTTTGTCATCGGTATGTTACTTGCCCCGAGATTCGATCGCTGGTATCCAATACCTAGTTCAATCTTCGCTACCGCAAGTCTCTTTACTCGCTCTGTGAATATTATCTCGCAACTAACTCATTAGTTGCAATGTTGCAAGGCTTATGATGTGCATTACCGAGAGGGCCTGAGATACCTCTCCGACATTTTTTTAGAGAAAAGGCCAGAGTCTTGACTTTTTATAAATAAAGCCACACGGCAAGTAGCCACAAACTCCCAAGGTTCACATAAACACAAAGCCACACAGATAAGTAAAAGAAAGGACCTAAAGTGTAGGGAACGAGTAATTTCAAAAATTTCCTACGCACACGTAAGATCATGGTGATGTATAGCAACGAGAGGGGAGAGTGTTGTCTACATACCCTTGTAGACCCGGCGAAGCGATCACAACGAGAGGAAGTAGTCAGACGCTTTCCTCGCGATCCGACCGATCCCGCGCCAAGCATTCGACGCCCCGAAGTTCTGACACACGTGACAGCTGATGACGCCCTCAGATTCATCCAGCCGAGTGTCGAGGGAGAGTTCCACAAGCACGACGGCGCAGTGACGATCTTGATGTTTCATCGGCGCAGGCTTCGCTTAAGCTTCGCGACGGTATGACCGAGGTGGAATATGGTGGAGGGGGGCACCGACACGGCTAAGGAACGATCCGAGATCAAACTTGTGTCTTGTGTGTCTAGAGGTGCCCCCGCCCAGATATAAAGGAGGAGGGGGAGGGTGCGGCTGGCCTAGAGAGGCGCTAAGGGTGTCCTACTCCCACCGGAGTAGGACTCTCCTTCCTTGTTGGAGTAGGAGAAGGAAAGAGGGAGAGGAAGGGAAAGGGCTGCACTTTCTGTCCAATTCGACTAGAGGGGCTGCCGCTTCTTCCTTTGGCCTCTTTCCTTATTCCCTCATGGCCCAATAAGGCCCATATACTCCCCTGAATTCCTCAGAACTCTCCGCATCCAAAAATACCTCAATGACTCGAACCTTCCAACTCCGAATATAGTCGCCCAATATATCGATCTTTACGCCTCGACCATTTCGAGACTCGTCATGTCCCTGATCTCATCCGGACCAACTCTTCGTACATCAAACTCATAAACTCATAATATAACTCGCATCGAAACCTTAAGCGCGGACTCTACGGTTCGAGAACAATGTAGACATGACCTAGAACTATTCTCGTCAATAACCAATAGCGGACCTCGATGCCCATATTGGTTCCTACATATTCTACGAAGATCTTTATCGGTCGATCAAGATAACAACATACGTTGTTCCTTTGTCATCGGTAGATATACTTGCCCGAGATTCGATCGCTTTATCCAATACCTAGTTCAATCTGCTACGCAAGTCTCTTTACTCGCTCTGAATACATCATCTCACAACTAACTCATTAGTTGTAGTGCTTGCAAGGCTTCAAAGTGATGTGCATTACCGAGAGGGCCAGATACCTCTCCACAATCGGAGTGACAAAACCTAATCTCAAATACGCCAACCCAACATCCGCTTTGGAGACACCTGTAGTAATCCTTTATAATCACCAGCATGCCAGACGCTTGGTAGCACCCAAAGTGTTCCTCCGCAAACGGAGTTGCATAATCTCATAGTTACAGGAACATGTATAAGTCATGGATAAAAGCAGAGCAACATACTAAACGATCGGTGCTAAGCTAATGGAATGGGTCATGTCAATCGATCATTCTACTAATGATGTGACCTTGTTAATCAAATAACAACTTTTGTTCATGGTTAGGAAACATAACCATCTTTGATTAACAAGCTAGTCAAGTAGAGGCATACTAGTGACACTGCTTGTCTATGTATTCACACATGTATTATGTTTCCTAGTTAATACAATTCTAGCATGAATAATAAACATTTATCATGATATGAGGAAATATATAATAACTTTATTATTGCCTCTAGGCATATTTCCTTCAGCCTCCCACTTGCACTAGAGTCAATAATCTAGATCACATCACCATGTGATTAACATCGATAGTTCACATCATCATGTGATTAACACCTATAGTTCACATCGCCATGTGACCAACACCCAAAGGGTTTACTAGATTCAGAATCTAGTTCACATCGCTATGTGATTAACACCCAAAGAGTACTAAGGTGTGATCATGTTTTGCTTGTGAGAGAATCTTAGTCAACGGGTCTATCATATTCAGAGTCCGATGTATTTTGCAAATATTCTATGTCTACAATGCTCGCACGGAGCTACTCTAGCTAATTGCTCCCACTTTCAATATGTATCTAGATCGAGACTTAGAGTCATCCAGATCGTTGTCAAAACTTGCATCGACGTAACCCTTTACTTATTTAACCTTTTGTCACTTCCATAATCGAGAAACATATCCTTATTCCACTAAGGATAATTTTGATCACGTCGTCAGGATCTACCCTAGATCACTATTGTACTCCTTGCCAAACTCAAGGCAGGTATACAATAGATCGTGCACAAAGATGGCATACTTTATAGAACCTATGGCCAAGGCATAGGAATGACTTTCATTCTTTTTCTATCTTCTCTTGCGTGGTCGGTTTTGAGTCTTACTCATTTTCACACCTTGTAACACAAAAAGAACTCTTTCTTTGACTGCTCCATTTTGAACTACTTCAAAATCTTGTCAAGGTATGTACTCATTGAAAAACTTATCGCCGCCTTGATCTATCTCTATAGATCTTGATGCTCAATATGTAAGCAGCTTCACCGAGGTCTTTCTTTGAAAACTTCTTCAAACACTCCTTTGTGCTTTACATAATAATATCTACATTATTTCCGATCCACAATATGTCATACATATACTTATCGAAATGCAGTAGTGCTTCCACTCACTTTCTTGTAAATACAAAGCTTCACCGCAAGTCTCAGATAAAACTATATGCTTTGATCAACTTATCAAAGCGCGATATTCCAACTCCGAGATGCTTGCACCAGTCCATAGATGGATCGCCGAGCTTGCATACTTTGTTAGCTCCCTTTGGATCGATAAAACCTTCGTTGCATCATATACAACTCTTCTTCCGTAAATCCATTCAGAATGCATTTTTACATCCATTTGCCAAATTTCATAATCATAAAATGCGGCATTGCTAACATGATTTGGACAGATTTAAGCATCGCTACGGTGAGAAAATCTCATCGTAGTCAACCCTTGAACTTGTCGTAAAACCTTTTGCACAAGTCGAGCTTTATAGATAAGAACATTAATGCCACTTCTTCCTTCTTGAAGATCCATTTATTTTCTATTGCTTGCCGATCTCTGGCAAGTCAACCAAAGTCCATACTTTGTTTTCATACATGGATCCCATCTCGATTTCATGGCCTCAAGCCATTTTCATGAATCTGCTCATCATCGCTTCCTCATAGTTCGTGAGGTTCATCATGGTCTAGTAACATGACTTCTGTAACAGATTACCGTATTCACTCCGTAAGCGGATCTCACCGTTTACCCATTTAGATTCGTAGTAACTTGATCTCGGGTTACATGATCATCATCATTAGCTTCCTCACTAATTGTGTAGTAGTCACAGAACAGATTTCGTGATGAACTACTTTCCAATAAGGAGAAGGTACAATTACCTCATCAAGTTCTACTTTCCTCCCACTCACTTCTTTCGAGAGAAACTCCTTCTAGAAAGGATCCATCTTAAGCAACTAATATCTTGCCTTCGGATCTGTGATAGAAGGTGTACCCAACAATTTCCTTTGGGTATTCTATGAAGACGATTCTTCGATTTGGGTTCGAGCTTATCAGATGAAACTTTTTCACATAAGCATCGAGCCCCAAACTTTAAGAAACGCATAACTTGGTTTCTTGCTAAACCATAGTCATATAGTGTCGCCTCAACGGATTTAGATGGTGCCCTATTTAACGTGAATGCAGCTGTCTCTAATGCATGATCCCAAAACGATATTGGTAAATCGGTAAGAAACATCATAGATTGCACTATATCCAATAAAGTGCGGTTATGATGTTTGACACACCATAACATTGTGGTGTTCCTGGCGGAGCTGTGAAACTATTCCACATTGTTTTAATTGAAGACCAAACTCAGAACTCAAATATTCGCCTCGTGATCAGATCACGTAAACTTTATTTTCTTGTTACGATGATTTTTCCACTTCACTCAAATTCTTGAACCTTTCAACTATTTCGCACTTATGTTTCATCAAGTAGATATACCCATATCTCGCTCAAATCATCTGTGAAGGTGAAAATAACGATGTCCGCCATTAGCCTCAACATTCATCGGATCACATACATCTCAGATGTATTATTTCCAATAACTGCTGTTTCTCCATAGTTCCGAGAACGGGTTTTAGTCATCTTGCCCATGAGGCACGGTTCGCAAGTGCCAAGTGATTCATAATCAAGTGATTCCAAAATCCATCAAGATGGAGTTTCTTCATGCGCTTTTACACCAATATGACCTAAACGGCAAGGCCACAAATAAGTTGCACTATCATTATTAACTTGCATCTTTGGTTTCAATATTATGAATATGTGTATCACTACTATCGAGATCCAATGAACCATTTTCATGGGTGTGTAACCATATAAGGTTTTATTCATGTAAATGTAATCAACAGTTTATTCTCTTACTTAAATGAATAAACCATTGCAATAAACACGATCAAATCATATTCATGCTCAACGCAAACACCAAATAACATTTATTTAGGTTCAACACTAATCCCGAAAAGTATAGGGAGGTATGATGATGATCATATCAATCTTGAAACTATTTTCAACACACATCATCACTTCACCCTTAACTAGTTTCGCTTATTCTCGAACTCCCTGCTTCGAAGTTACTACTCTAGCAACCCAACCAGTACCAAATACCGAGGGTTGCTATAAACACTAGTAAAGTACACATCAATAACATGTATATCAAATATTTTTGTTCACTTTGCCATCCTTCTTATCCGCCAAATACTTGGGGTAGTTCTGCCCAAAGGACTAGTCCCTTTGCGAGAAGCACTTAGTCTTAGGCTTGGTCCGCATTTTGGGCTTCTTCACTTGAGTAGCAACTTGCTTGCCGCTCTTCTTGAAGTTCCCTTCTATCCCTTTGCCCTTTCTTGAAACTAGTGGTCTTGTTAACCATCAACACTTGATGTTCTTTCTTGATTTCTACCTTCATCGATTTCATCATCATGAAAACTCGGAATCATTTTCATCATCCCTTGCATACTATAGTTCATCACGGTTCTACTAACTTGGTGATGGTGACTAGAGAATTCACAATCACTATCTTATCTCGAAGATTAACTCCCACTTGATTCAAGCGATTGAAGTACCTGCATAACTGAGCACATGCTCACTAGTTGAGCGATTCTCCTCCATCTTTAGCTATAGAACTTGTTGGAGACTTCATATCTCAACTTGGGTATTTGCTTGAAATATTAACTTCAATTCCTCGAACATCTCATATGGTCCATGATGTTCAAAACATCTTTGAAGTCCCGATTCTAAGCCATAAAGCATGGTGCACAAAACTATCAAGTAGTCATCATATTGAGCTAGCCAAACGCTCATAACGCCTCGTGATCCGCCTTGCAAAGGTCTCACACCTAGCGTGCATTAAGGACATAATTCTTCCAGGCAGCAATGAGGATAAACCTCCGATCACGGATCAATCCGCATCATTGCTACTAACATTTTTCAACACAATTTTCTAGGAACATATCAAAACAAACATATGAAAGCAACAACGCGAGCTATTGATCTTACAACATAATTTGCAAAATACTACCAGACTAAGTTCATGATAAATTTAAGTTCAATTAATCATATTACTTAAGAACTCCCACTTAGATAGACATCTCTCTAGTCATCTAAGTGATCACGTGATCCAAATCAACTAAACCATAACCGATCATCACGTGAGATGGAGAAGTTTTCAATGGTGAACATCTTATGTTGATCATATCTACTATATGATTCACGCCGACCTTTCGGTCTCCGTGTTCCGAGGCCATATTCGCATATGCTAGGCTCGCAAGTATAACTCGAGTATTCTCATAGTGCAAACTGGCTTGCACCTGCTAGATGGACGAGAGCTTATCACACCCGATCATCACGCGGTGTCTGGGCACGATTTAACTTTGGCACCTGCATACTCTGGGAGAACACTTTGATAATTTAGTGAGAGATCATCTTATAATGCTACCGCAATCAAAGCAAGATAAGATGCATAAAAGGATAAACATCACATGCAAATCAATATAAGTGATATGATATGGTCATCATCATCTTGTGCTTCATGATCTCCATCTTGCAGCACCACCATGATCACCATCGCCACCGCGCGACACCTGATCTCCATCGTAGCATCGTTGTCGCCTCGCCAAACTTATGCTTCTATGACTATCGCTACCGCTTAGTGATAAAGTAAAGCATTACAGGTATGCATTGCATTGCATACAATAAAGCGATAAACCATATGGCTCTCGCCACCGTCGATAACTTCGTTACAAAACATGATCATCTCATACAACAAAATATAGCATCACGCCTTGACCATATCACATCACAACATGCCCCGCAAAAACAAGTTAGACGCCCCTACTTTGTTGTTGCAAATTTTACGGGTGCTACGGCTTAAGCAAGAACCGTCTCACCCACGATCAAAACCACAACGATATTTTCACAAATAGACTCCGCTTAACCTTCTCAAGGACCGGCGAATACACTCGGTTCAACTAAAGTGAGAGAGACAGACACCCACCAGTCACTTTTAAGCAACGAGTGCTCGTGGCGTTGAAACCAGTCTCAGAAGCGCACGCTGCAATGTCGGTCCGGCCGCTTATCTCACAATACCGCTGAACCAAAGTATGACATGCTGGTAGGTAGTATGACTTGTATCGCCCACAACTCACTTGTGTTCTACTCGTGCAAAACATC
>JAHHZJ010007781.1:0-54994 GCA_021437245.1 Aegilops speltoides | reverse complement strand
TGCAATGACCTATACCACCAACTACATAGAAAGTAGAGTCCAAGCAAAGAATAAAGAGCATAAATGGCGCCTATAATGGTACGCCATAAACCAAGGAAACATCCGACCCACTATTCATGAGAACCCTTGTCATGTGGATGTAGACGGTCAGCCTCAAGCTGATCCTTGGAGATCTTCTCAGTGCAATGCGCAACTGCGGCTCCCGACACGTCAGAGGTCGGCAATTGGCGCAGGAGGCAATCGACGAGCCATTCTCCCGCTGAGTTGAGCTAGTCAGCCGCTTGAAAGAACCCCTCGACTTTGACTCTGCTTAGGCCCGAGCTTGGTGAAGCACGTAACCTCCTCGAGGGCACCGAGACGCGATCCGGCGCACTCGGCCAGCAACAATCCTAGAAGATTTGGACTTCCTCGCGCTTGGGATTAACTCGCAAGGCGGAGAATTCAAATGATTCACCGACGTGTTCAAGGTCACAAAGCAGAGTGCCAGCAACCGCCTTTTAACCGAGCAACATGAAGCTTAAGGGCTAATTGCGTGCTCGTTCAGTGTAAGAGAGAGGCTGACTTCGCTCCCAATACAACGGATATCCCAGAGCTTTTAGACAAGAGCAGAGCACCCGATCAGTTTTGAATGTACACTTTGGAATATCGCAGAGAAGATGGCTGGCATAAACTTGCGTAAAGCTCACCGCCATTGCATCACACGCGTAAAACAGGCCAAAACTGTTAAAACTTGACCAACATGCGAGGGGTTGCACCGGGCAGCAGTTGCGCAGAATTGCTAATTCTCGAACGGCGATCATTACAGAGTCATCGGAAACTTGAAGGACAATTGATTCTGGGAGGAATGACCTCAATCTGATTTTCCTCCACTAACTCCCGCCGCACATTCAGATCATCATTATGAGCATCCCGGTTAAGATGAGCATTCTCCGAAAGGTGGTGGCAGCTCATCCCACCCAATCTCGAATTCGTGCACAACCCGCCAGGTTGTTAAACCGCAGATGTCCGTAAGGGATGAGGGTTGCCATCGGGGCATTGGATCCTCATCCCGAGGTAAGATATCGCAAAATCAGCGAGAAGATGTATATGGGCGCAGACCAAGAAATGCGAGATCCTCCAAAATCCACAAACTCTTTGTAAACCACATCACGTGGCCCTAAAGTAGTAGCCGAACAAACGACGCCAAAGTGTGAACCAGAAGCGGTCATCTTGATGCCTGATGAAAACGACTCAAAAGTACATCGATCGATCAAGAATATATTGGGTACGCCTATAATCCGAGGTATTCCACAATCATCACCCAACCCCTCCGAAAACCCCGAACAGCTCAAATTAATTCCTTCATCATGAGGCACAAATCTTACAACTCGTCGATGTTCAGCTCAAACGGAGGATGATCTACCGAGCCCGCCTAGCAATCGGACTACGGAAACGGAAAAGACCAACACCTTGGATCCAAGGCTGAGCATCAAGAACGGCACGCCAAGAGTGTTAACACATAATCATCGACCATGTTTCAAGATAGCAACTTCTTCAGCAACGGAGCAGGCTCGACGATGGCGATGGCGCATTCTCGTGCCGCTGATCCGGAGCCATTGCAGGGGAGAAGGTCCGGGCAACCTCCTCGCCCACCATCGATGATCTCAAATTCCTCAGGGACGAAAGGCGTGGGGTCGAGCTCAAGGTTGCCATTGCGGAGATGGGGCAAGGGCGATGGTGTCGAGGAAGGTGGTGGTGGTGATGGGTGGTGGCTCAGCAGGCAATGGCGGGGCGAAGATGTTGGTGCAAAGCGTGATGGGACTTGGCAAAGACCCAACTTGGCTGGCTGCAAGGGAAACCGAGGCGACGGGTGAGAAAATCTCAATGACCGCCCGGGAAATAGGATTGACCGCTGACCCACTTGTAAGTCGGAGAATGCGCAGCGTGAGCATCCTTTGCTCTTGTGACCCAAAGGAAGCATCTACGGCAATAATTTGGTCGGTGCACATATTGGTGGAATGCAACAAAGATAAACAATTCTCGACATTTCCAAACATTGAACACCATATCATCAATAAGATCATTAAATTGAGCCGATCATCCCAAACCGAGGCTGGTCCTCCAAAACAGCCAAGTCGGAGATTGTATTGTTCCGCAGGATATATCCACAAGATCTTGAGACGGTTGAGCCAAACTAGACTGGTCGAAGAAGATCCACGCAAGTGCAGCCCAATGGGAGCAGCCGCCATGTTGGGCGGGGGCCTAAGCTGACATGCATCCATGCTGGTTGAGAAATCGTGCAACGTAATCACGTACATCAAACCGCTCAAATTGCAGCAAATTAGAGGTTGAAGATCCAAATGAACGGGCGTTGTTTTGCCAGAACGCTGATCGCCCAAAGAGATGGACGGCGTTGTCACCATCCATCGTTCGGTCACCGCGCGGGGCAAAATCTCAGTTTCACGGGATGAATAACATAGCCGCTTCGTAAACCGTATCAACACATGATTGAGTCGCTGGATATCTATAACCCTTACAAACAGGGTAATGCTGAAACGTGGCAAAAGAAATCTTTCGTGATGAAGAATTCGATCTAAAAGAAGATTTAGCCGAGATTTATGCATGGCAAGCAACCCCAAAGTGGCACGCTTTAGAGGGGCTCACAAGGATCCACTCAGGCCACACTCTTTTCCAGATTTTAAATTCACGGACCCAATTAGGACCACCATTTCCTAGAGATGAAAGAAACATTTGAATTTCGACACGTAAACGATCTCAACCGGAGAATGCAGAGACCAACTTATGCAGGAGACAAAAAGGAGAATACCTTGTCATGTATGATTTGCACCAAAATTCAATAGCTGAACCCCCAACCGCTGATTCCAAAGCAGCTGCCACAGAGTCATCATCAAGACAAAAACGGTCTCTGGAAAGACACAACCATAATGAAGTGGTTCGAGTCATCTGTGGGATGAATAGATCTCCCACAATGATTGAAAACCTTATCCGCAAAGATTGCACCCGCCGAGAAATCCAAGTCCAGCTGATCCACTGTAAGAGCCCATATGAAATGGGTATAGCCGCAGATCAGAGCCGGAGAGGATGGATGGAGAGGAGGGTGAGTCACCGCTAGAGAAGGAGATCGCCGGAGAACCTAGGCCGGAGGTGGAGGGGTGGTGGGTGGAGTCGCCTATTTTCCCCCGACTTTCGGATCATTGTGATCGGGAGTCTGTCCGAGTTGTGTTCGCATGGAGCCTCTTCCTTAAACGAGTTTGGATCGATCGCCACCTGTGGAGTCGCTATGACTACGATCGATTGGGCCTAAACCCGATCCGAGAGAGATTAACTCTCCCTGTGTTACCCACGTCGTTGTTGTGGTAGAGGAACAATACGGTGACCCTTCTTCTATCTTAAGGACTAGCTATGTCCGATTCCCGATCCCTCCATGCCGGATTCCTCATGAGGGGAGGATGTTACTCAAGCCCCGAACCTAAAGTCAGCAGCGGCTAGATTCATTGACAACATCCAAGAACCCAAGCTCCGAGCTCGGAAACTACTTGGCCCTCGAAGTTTTAAAGTGGACGGGTTCCAATTTAATTCCACCCGCCCACCCAAACATAAGCGATCTATCCCAAACCGCAAGAGCCCGAGAAACAAAGACACCATTATTGGGCCGATTCTCCGGTTATGAACAGATAAAGGACTGCCGCGAGGAGGACACAATTTCATTCTTCGCAATAATTGCACGGACAAGGAATCCTCAATGCCGTAAGTCATCGGAAATAACACGCTCACGACTTAGCATCCATAGTACGTAAAGTACTGTATGATGGAAAGCGATGGAAAACCGAAATCAATTTTTGGGACAATCCAGCCTCGAATACAACCCCGTCCAAATAAAAGGGTGCATTATCGCTAGGCACCGGGTTAAACATCAAAAGCAAAACCTCTATAGGGCATGGAACCAAGACCGAAGGATGGCTCAATGGACCCTTCAAAATTATAGTACAAATGGTGCCACTCCAACTCACAGCCTTTAGAGCATGTTGGATACTACGGCATGGCCAAAAGTGGCTAAGAGCTTCTAACTCCACAATACCAGTCCAAGGATACCAAGACGGTATTAATAGTCTTTGAGACTTTCGATCAAATAATATGCGAAACGGACACTCCGCAACCTCAGTCAAGTCTACCAAGTAGCAACAATAAACCCATGGAGGACACGCTTTTACCTTTAATGCCAAGGATAAACCTAAATTCAACAGCTCGAGCACTACCGATTGGTCCTCGGCCCAATAGTGGACGCTTTCGCTTACCAAGGTACTCATGGACGGTGGCATCGGATCGAACCTCATTTACGAGGAAACCCTTCTAAAATGGAAATAGACCGAGCCGATTGAGCGAAGCAAAGACAACCTTTAGAGGAATAATCCTCACCGGGAAGCATGTTGTACAGAAAAATCACACTCGACGGGTGTTCGCATGCCGGATAATTACAGTCCGAGGAGGTTACGCCCAAATGGCCCCGCTCAGCAAAGGATAACACGCCTATTAGGGCGAGAGGCATTCACAATTTTTCAAGCTATACCCCATTACGGGTACATGAAGCTCAAACGCCGCCCAACGAAATCATCACTTGCTAGTGACCCGGACATAGCACTCCTACGAAACAAGATAGCCGACCGCCCTCGGAGGCACTATCCAAGCCCTAGCGCCGAGGAACTCACTACGCAGCGCTCCACGGTGAATAGGGACGATGTGATACTCGATAAGAGATCCAAGTCCACCTCCTTTAAACCAGCGGACTAAATAGTCAAATTCCAAGTCCATCCAACGGACCCTACAAAATGGCCTCCATTGGGGCACAATTAAACCCTCGATGTAGACGCCAGACTATGAGAATTCCTACGCTAAAATTGGGATATCTTTGCTCGGCACCCTTCGTACATGCCAGATTCACGACGGCTGGCCGAGCACAGCCTAAACATCATAAAAGGATTCAAGCCACCAAACAGCTCTTCGCTTTCTCCAACCCAAGAGACAGCCATGGAGAGGAACTAGCCAAATTATTGGAGGCCGGATTCATTAGAGATATAAAACACCGGACCGACTAGCAAACCCGGTGATGGTACCAAAGAAGGACAAATCTTGGCGCCTATGCGCCGATTTTAAAGACCTCAACAAGGCTTGCCCAAAGGATCCCTTCCTCCCCGCATCGATCAAATTATCAACGCTACCGCAAGTACACGATTCATTGTGTTTCTCGACGATACTCCGCTACCACCAAATTAAGATGGCAGAGTCTGACCAGGCAAGAACGGCATTCATCACCCCATACGCCCATTCGCTTCAACGCAATGCCCTTTGGCTCAAAATGCGGCGCAACATATCAGCGATGATTCACACATGTCCGCAAACCAGATCGGCAAAACAGTGGAGGCATACGAGACGATGTGGTCATCAAAACCAAGCACGCCCAAACTCTAGTAGACGACTTGAGGCTCACGCTTGATAATCTCCTAACATATGACATTGCTTAACCCGAAAATGTGTTTTCGCGCACCACCGAAAGCTCTTGGGCTTCATTGTATCCGTAGAGGAATTGAAGCAAACCCAGCCAAGATCCGAAGCTCGCCACAATTGATATCCCAAAGGACCTCAAACAAATACAAAAATTGACGGATGCGTGGGCTTTTAAGCCGCTTTATCTCCCGCTTAGGAGAAAAGGCATTACCCCTTTATCGCCTCCGACGCACCAAACACTTCGAGGGATTCGGATGCCGCCACGGCCGGACTTGAAGAAATAAAAGCCATATTGGCAACAAACCCGTCCTGGCCGCACTCCAACATAGGCTAACCAATGGTATTATATATCGCGCAACTCATCAAGTGGTGAGCGCGTGCTCGTTGTCGAACGAGAAACGGACGGACACAAGTTCCCTTCAAAAACTAGTTTACTACGTGTTCACCGCCCGACTCCATGCAAGTCACGGCACCAGATTATCGAAGATAGCGACGCAGTGTTCATGGCATCCCGAAGCTGCGATAACTACTTTCAAGAGTGTTCGATAACAAAGAGCCTCCGGCACTCTTAATGACATTATAAACAACGCGACGCGACGGGCCGGATTGCCAAATGGGCCATTGAGCTCCTCCCGCTCGACATAACCTATAAGCCACGGCGAGCTATTAAGTCGCAGTTTTGGCCGATTCATCGCCGAATGGGCTGAAGTCGAACTCCCTAAAGAGTACGACGATATTCCAACTGGATCATGCACTTCGACGGCTCCAAAATGTTGGCTGGTCTGGGGCTGGTGTCGCCCTCAGGCCCCCAACCGAGATACGGTTCAATATGTACCCAGATAATGTATACGGACTCCAACAACGCAGTCAATACGAGGCCCTTCTACATGGCCTCCTGGATGGCGCTCCATGGGCATTCAACGCCTAGAGGTCGCGCGATTCAACCTCGCGATATCCCAAATAAATGGAGACTTCGATGCCAAGGATCCGAAAATGGCAGCTTATCGCAACGCCGCCCTAAAAATGTCACCGGTTTGAGGGGCTCAATTTCACCATATAGCCCGGATAACAACCAGCAAGCAGACGATTGGCACGCATCAAAAAGCGTGATGCCGCCCCTCCCAACATCTTCCTAGAGAGGCTGTTCAAGCCATCTGATTATGGGAGGGGAACTGAAATAATAACCTGACCCAACCGCACCGCCCGACATCGAACATTGACACAATCGGCGGTCTGCCAACGGTAACATCCTCAACTTGTAGGAACGCGTAAAATTAAAAATTTCCTACGGTTTCACCAAGATCCATCTATGAGTTCATCTAAGCAACGAAGTCATGGGAGAGAGTTTGCATCTACATACCACTTGTAGATCGTAAAGGAAGCTTGCAAGGTGATGATGGAGTCGACTCGACGTGATTCAATCACCGATGACCAAGTGTCGAACGGACAGCACCTCCTGCTCAACACACGACGGTACGGGTGACATCTCCTCCGCCTTGATCCAGCAAGGAGGAAGGAGAGGTTGAGGAAGACAGCTCCACGGGCAAGACGAGCAAGGCAGGATGGTGGAGAAGCAAGATCTCGGCTAGTGGCTTCACGAGCACACAACGGAGGAGGAGAGGTGTTGGGAGGGAGGGCTGCGCCTGGCTTGTGGAAAGGGCTGCCTCCCTCACCCCTCTATTTATAGGGGGAAGGAGAGAATGCCCCTCTAGATCCATCTAGAGGGGGCGGCCAAGGGAGGGGGACTTGCCCCACAAGGGGGCGCCTCTAGGGTTCCCTCAACCCTAGGCGCAAGGGCCCAAGGGAGGGTGCCCAGCCCACCGGCTGGCCAACTCCCCACGCAGCCCAGTGGCCCCCGAGGGGTGGCTCTCCCGTGGACCATCGAACCCTTCCGTGGCCCCTGATAATACCGCATGCCCTCAAACTTTCCGTGTCCTTTAACAACTTCCCATATATAAATCTTTACTCGACCCTTCCAACTCCTCGTGACGTCCGGATCTCATCCGGACTCAACAACATTCAAGAGTCACATACTAGTCTTCCTAATAACCCTAGCGCCACCGAACCTTATGTGTAGACCCTACGGTTCGGGAGACACGCAGACATGACCGAGACGACTCGGCAATAACCAACAGCGGGTCTGGATACCCATGTTGATCCCACATGCTCCTCGATGATTTCATCGGCTGAACCACGATGTCGAGGATTCGATCAAACCTCGATACAATTCCTTTGTCAATTGGTATCGTTATTTGCCCGAGACTCGATCGCCGGTATCCCAATACCTTGTTCAGCCTCGCTATCGCAAGTCACTTTACTCGCATCAGAATGCATGATCCCGTACAACACCTTGGTCACCTTGAGCTCATTATGATGATGCATTACCGAAAGGGCCCAGAGATACCTCTCCGCATAACGGAGGACAATCCAGCCTCGATCCGGTCAACCCAACAGATACTTTCGAGATACCTGTAATGCACCTTTATAGTCACCCAGCTACTTTTGTGACGCTTGATACATCCAAGGCACTCCTACGGTATCCGGGAGTTACACGATCTCATGGTCGAAGGAAGAGATACTTGACATTGGCAAAGCTCTAGCAAACTAACTACACGGTCTTTTATGCTATGCTTAGATTGTTCTGTCCATCACATCATTCTCCTAATGATGTGATCCCGTTATCAACCACCAATGTCCATAGCCAGAAACCATGACTATCTGCTGATCACAACGAGCTAGTCAACTAGAGGCTCACCAGGACATATTGGGGTCTAAGTATTCACACGGTATTATGATTTCGGATAATATAGTTATAGCATGAATAAAGACAATTATCATGAACTATGAAATATAATAATACTTTTATTATTGCCTCTAGGGCATATTTCCAACACAGCCCACGTAATAATGGCGCTCATTGCCCGCGGATCTTAACCATTCCTAGCCTACCTAACGACAGAACTTCCCGAGGACCAAAACGAGGCCCACCGTGATAGTGCGCGATCTAAAGACTATAAGGTCCATGAGGGAGAGCTTTACAAGAAAAGCACAACCGAGTCCTTCAAAGGTGTATCTCCAAGAGGAAGGGCGGAACCTTCTAGCTGAAATTATGCCGACTCAAGGACACCACGCCGCAGCCCGGCCCTTGTAGGCAAGGCCTTCCAGACAGGATTTTATTGGCCGACGGCCCGGCAGATGCTCAGACTTAGTCCAACGAGCGCCGTTGCCGCCTCTTGCTAATCAAAGCCACATGCCACCCACCGCCTCAAAACTATACCCATAACCTCGCCCTTCAGTGTCCGGGGCTTGACATGGCTGGACCCCTTAAAGGAGGAACCCACAAGCAAAGATACCTACCGTCATGGTGGATAAGTTCACCAAATAGATAGAGGCAGTCGAAAGGGGAAAATTTAAAAAAAGGGGGGGCCCCAAAATCCAAAGGGGGGCCCAAAAAAAAGGGAAAAAGGGGGGAAAGGGGGGTTTTTTAAATTTTTGGCCCCAAAAGGTCCCAAAAAAAGGGCCGGGGTTTTTTTAAAACCCCGGGGGGCCCCCCCCGGGGAAACCCGGGTTTTTTTTGGGGGGGCGAAAATTTTTTTTTAAAAAACTTAAAAAAAAAACCCCCAAAAATTTTCCCCCCCAATTTTTGGGGGGTTTTTTTTTAAAAACCCGGCCCCCTTTCTTGGGGCCCCCCCGGGGGGCCCCCTTTTTTAAAAAAGGGTTTTTAACCCCCCCCCTTTTTTCCCGGTTTTTTTTTTTTTCCCCCCCCCCGGCCCAATCCCCCCCAAAAACCCCCCCCTTCCGGGGGGCCCCCCCCAACCCCCCCCGGGGTTCCCCCAAAAAAAAAACCCGGGCCCACCCCCCCCCCCAAAAAAAAAAGGGGGGGGCCCAAAAGGGGGTCGGGGGGGGCCCGGTTTGGGCTTTTTTAAAAAAAAAAATTTTTTTTTGGGGGAAAAAAAAATTTTTTTGGGGGAAAAAAAAACCCGGGTGGGGGGAAAAAAAAAGGGGAAAAAAAACCCCCCCCCCCCCCCCTTTTTTAAAAACCCCCCCCCCCAAAAGGGGGGTTCCCCCCCCCCCTTAAGGGAGAGGGGAAAACCCCCCCGGGCCCCCCCCCCTTCCCCCCCCCCCCCCAAAACCCCCCCCAAAAATTTAAGGGGCCCGGAACCGGGTTTTTTCCCCCCCCCCCCCAAAAGGGAAAAAACCCCGGGTTTCCCCCCTTTTCCCCGAAAGGCGGGCCTTCCGGGCCCCCCCCGGGTTTTTTTTCCCCCTTTTAACCCCCCGGGGGGGGCCAAAGGGGAAAGGGGTTTTTGAAGGAACCAAAACCCCCTTTTGGAACCCACCCCTTTTTAAAAAAAAGGGGCCCCCGGGGGTTTTTAAAACCCCCCCCAAAAAATTTTGGGAACCAAGGGCCCCCCCCCCTTTTTTTTGGGCCCCCCCAGGCCCAAAAAAGGGGGGCCCACCGGAAGGGGCCCCCCCCGGGGGCCCCACCCCGGGGCCCTTTCCCCCTTTTTTTTTTCCCCCTTTTAAAAAAATTTTTAAAAAAAGGGGCCCCGGGGGAGGGGGGGTTTTGGCCCCCCCAAAAAAAAAACCCCCCAAAATTTCCCCCTCCCCAACCGGGGGGGCCGGGCCCCCCCCCCGGGGGGGGAAGGTTAACCCCCCAAAAACCCCCCCCGGGTCGGCCCGGGCCCCCCCTTTTTAAAAAACCCCCGACCCCCCTTTCGGAAAAAAAAAAAATTTTTTAACCCGGGGGGGCCCCCCTTTTGGGGGGGGAAAAAACCCCCCCCCCCGGGGCCCCCCTTTTAAAGGGGCCCCCCGGGGGCCCGGGGGTTTTCCCCCCCCGGGGGTTTTCCCCCTTTAGGGAACCCCCGGGGGCCCCCCCCCCGGGGGGGAAAAAAAAATTTTTTGGGGTTTTTTTCCCGGGGGGCCCCCTTTTCCCCCCGGGGGCCCCGGGGGGGGAAAACCGGGGGAAAGGGGGGGGGCCCCCAAAGGGGTTTTTTTTTTTTTAAATTCCCTTTTTAAAAAAGAAATTTTTTTAAAAAAAAAAAGGGGGGCCTTTTGGGGTTTTAAGGGGCCCGGGAAAACGGGGGGGGCCCCCCGGGAAAAGGGATTTTTTCCCCGGGCCCCCGGGGGTTTTTCCCCCTTCCCCCCGGCCCCTTTTTTCCCAAATCCCCAAAAAAATTTTTTTTCCCCCCCCCCAAAAAAAAAAACCCCCCCCCTTTTTAGGCCCCGGGGGGAAAATTTTTTCCCCCCCCCCCGGAAAAAAACCCCCCCCCAATTTCCCGGGTTTTTCCGGGTTCCCCCCGGTTTTTCTTTTTTGGTTTTCCCCCCGGGGGAAAAAAACCCCCGGGTTTGGAGGGGGTTTGGGGGCTTGGCCCCTTTTTCCCGGGGGGGTTTTAAAAAAAAGGGGGGGCCGGTCCCCCCCGGAACCCCCCCGGGCCCCCCTTTCCCCGGGGCCCCCCCAAGGCCCCCGGGGGCCCCCCCCGGGGAAACCCCCCCGGCCCCCCCCCGGGGGCCCCCCCCCCCGGGCCCCGGGGTTTTCCCCCCCAAAAGGCCCCTTTCCTGGGGCCCCCCCCCCCGGGGGGGTTTTCCCCCCCGCCAAACCCCCCCCCCCTTCCCCCCCCCGGCCCCGGGGGGGCCCCCCCGGGAAAACCCGGGGGGGGGAAAAAAGGCCCCCGGGGGCGGCCCGGGGGGGGGGCCCAACCCCGGCCCAAAAACCCCGCCCCCCCGGGGAGGGGCCCCCCGGGGGGCCCCCCGGGGAAAAATTGGGGGGGCCCCAAGGGGGGGCCCCCCCGGGCCGGCCCCCCCAACCCCGGGGCCCCCCCCCCCCTTTTTTTGGGGGGAACCCTGGCCCCCAAAAGGGGGGGGCCCCGGGGGGGGGGGGACCCCCCCCCGGGAACCCGGGGGGAAAAAGGGGGCCAACCGGGGGGCCCCCCCCCCGGGGGGGGGGGGGGGGAAAAACCTTCCCCCCGGGGGGAAAGGGGGGTTCGGACCAAAAACCCCAAACCCCGGGGGCCCCCCCCGGGGCCCCGGGGGAAAATTAAAAAATTAAAGGGCCAAGGGGGGCCCCCCTTTAAAAAAAATTTTTTTTTTTTTAAAATTTTTTTCAAATTTATTTTTTTTTAAAAAAAATTTTTTTTTGGGGGAAAACCCCAAAAAAAAAGGTTCCCAAAAAAAGCCCTTTTTTTAAAAAATTTTTTAAAAAATTTTTTTTTAAATTTTTTTTTTTTTTTGGGCCAAAAAACCCGGTTATTTTTGGGTTTTTTTTTTGGGTTTTGGGGGGGGGGGGCCCCCAAAAAGGGGGTCGGGCCCCCCCCCCCCGGGGTTTTTTTGGGGGGGCCGGCCCGGGGCCCCCTTTTTTAAAAAAAATTTTTTTTCCCCCGCCCAAAAGGGAAAATTTAAAAGGGGGGGGGGGGGCCCCCCCCCCGGGAAGGGTTTTAAAAATTTTTTTAAAAACCCCCCCCAAAAAAAAAAGGAAAACCCCCGGGCCCCCCCCAAAAAAAAAAACCCCCCCTTTTTCCCCCCGGGGGGGCCCCCCCCCCCGGGTTTCCCCCAAAAAACCCCCCAAAGGGGCCCCCCTTTTCCTTTTTGGGGGGCTTCCCCCCCCCCTTGCTCCAATTTTTGGGGGGGGGCCCCCCGGGGTTCCCCGGGAAGGGGGCCCCCTTAGGAAACCCCTTTAAAAAGGGGGGCCAGGAAGGGGAAAAACCCGGCCCAAAGGGGCCCCCCCCCCCCCCCCCCCAGGAATAAAGGGGGGGTTTTTGGGAAAAAAAAGGGGGGGGGAAAAAAAAAAAATTTTTTTTTCCCCCCCTTTTTTTTTGGGGGAAGGGGTTTTCCCCCCTTTTAGGGGGGGGGCCCAAAAAACCAAGGGGGGAAAAAAAATTTTTTTTTTAAAATTTTTTTGGTTTTGGGGGAAAATTTTTTTTTTTTAAAAAATTTTTTTAAAAAGGGAAATGGGAAAAAAATTTTTAATGGGTTTTTTTTAAAAACCCTCAAGGGGCCCCAATTTTTTCCCCCCTTTTTTTTAAAACCCCCTTTTTTTGGCCCCCTTTTTTACCCAAAAAAACCCCCATTTTCCCCCAGGGTTTTTTTTCCTTGGGGTTTTGGGGAAAAAAAAAAAAATTTTAAAAACCCTTGAAAAAATTTCCCTTTTCCCCCCCCCTTTTCCCCCCCCTTTTAAAAAATTTTTTTTTTGGGCCCCTTTTTCCCCCCAAAAAAAAAAAAAAAAAAAAAATTCCCCTTTTTTTTTTTCCCCCAAAAACCCCTTTAATTTTTCCCCCCAAAATTTTTTTTTGGGTTTTCCCCAAATTTTTTCCAAGGGGTTTTTTTCCCCCCTTTTAAAAAAATTTACCAAAAATTTTTTTTTCCCCGGGTTTTTTTCCCCCCCAAAAAAAAAAACCCCCCAAAAAAATTTTTTAAAAAAAAAAGGGGGGTTTTTTTAAAAAAAACCCCCGGCCCCCCCCCCCTTTTCTTTAATGGCCCCCGGGAAAAACCCCCCCCGGGGGTTTTTTAAAAAATTTTAAACCGCCCCAAAAAATTTTTTTTTTCCCAAAAACCTTTTTTAAAACCTTCCCCTTTAAATTTTTCCCTTTTTCCCCAAAAAACCCCTTTTTTTTTTTTTTGGGGGGGCCCAAAATTTTTTGGGAAAATTTTAACCCGGGCCCCAAAAAAAAAAATTTTAGGGGCCCAACCCCCCCCCAAAAAAATTTTGTTTCCCCCCTAAAAAAAAATTTTTTTTCCCCCCCGGTTTCCCCCCCTTTTTTTTAAAAAAAATTTTTTTTTTTGGGGGGTTTTTTTCCCCCTTTCAAAAAGGGAAAAAAAATTTCCCAAAATTTAAATTTGTTTTTCCCCCACCAAACCCCCCTTTTTTTCCCCCCCCCCCCCTTGGGTTTTTTTTAAAAGGTTTCCCCGCCCTTTAAAAAAACCTTTAAATTTTGGGGGAAATTTTTTTTCCCCCTTTTTTAAAAAAAATTTTTAAAAAATTTTTTAACCCAAAATTTCCCAAAAAAGGGCCCCCCCTTTTTTTTCCCCCAAAAAAAAACCAAAAAGGGAAAAGAAAACCCAATTTTCCCTAATTTCCCCCCCCCCCTTTTTTTTTTAAATTTTTTTTTTTAAAAAAAAAAAAAAAGGGGCCCCCCAAAAAATTTTCCCTTTTTTTTAAAAAAAGGTTTTCCCCCCAAAAAAAATTTGGAAAAAAATTTTTTTTTGGGGGGAAAACGTTTGGTTTTTCCCCCCGGGGGGAAAATTCCACTTTTTTCCCCCCTTTTTTTAAGGGGGTTTTTCCCGGGGTTCTCCCCCCCCCCCTTTTTTAAAAACATAAATTTCCCCCCCGGGGGGAAGGAAAAAAAAAGGGGGGGGGGCCCCCCCCGGGGTTTTAAAAAAAAAAATTTTTCCCTTTTTTTTGGGGGTTAAAAAAATTTTTTTTCCCCCCCTTTTTTTAAAAACCCAAAAAATTCAAGAATTTTTTTTAAAATTTTTTAAAAAAACCCCCCCCCCCTTTTTTAAAATTAAACCCCTTTTTAAAAAGGGGGGAAAAAAATTTTTTTTGGGGGTTTTTAACCCAAATTTGGGGAAAAACCCTTTAAAAAAAAATTTTGTTTAAATTTTTTTAAGGGGGTTTTTTTAAAACAATTTTTAATGTGGTTTTGGGTTTTAAGGAAAAAATTTTTGGGCCCCGGCCCGGGGGGCCTTTTGGAAAAGTCCCCCTTTATTTTTCCAAAAAAATTTTTTCCACATGCTAACCTTGCCTCTTAGGCAAATGACCAAGACCGCTTCTCCAACAATGGAGCGAAACCAACTTGTTGGAAATCATACATACCGATGTGGGTCCAATGAGCGTTGAGGCTCGGAGGATATCTTATGTTCTCACTCACCGATGACTTGAGTAGATATGGGTATGTCTACTTAATGAAACACAAGTCCGAGACCTTGAAAAGTTCAAGGAATTTCAAGTGAGGTAGAGAATCAACGGACCAAAGATAAAGTTCCTAGATCGATCGGGGGAGAATACTTAAGTCACGAATTTGGTACACACTTAAGAAAATGTGGAATCGTTTCACAACTCACGCCACCGAACACCTCAAAAAACGGTGTTCCGAACGCCGGATCGCACTCTATTGGATATGGGCGGTCTATGATGTCTCTTACCGATTTACCGCTATCATTTTGGGGATACGCCTAGAGACAGCCAATTCACTTTAAATAGGGCACCGCCTAAACCGCTGGAGACGACACCGATGAATTATGGTTTGGGAAGAAACCTAAGTCGGCTTTAAAAGTTTGGGGATGCGAGCTTATGTCAAGAAACTTCAACCCAAAAGCTCGAACCAAGTCCAAAAATGCGATTCATAGGATACCCTTAAGGAAACTGCCATACCTTCTACTTAAGATCCAAAGGCAAGGTCCTTGTTTAAGAACGGAAGCTCGAGAAAGAGTTTTCTCTAAAGAAGTAAGTGGAGGAAAGAAACTCGATGAAGTACTACTTCGAACGGGAAAGTGGTGCCAAAAGAAACCGCCCTCGTGATGCCCACACCAACTCAAGAGGAAAACAATGATGATGATCAAGGTACTTGGATCAAGAATCAACTCAAGGTCCACGAACACGCCCGCACTGCAGTGGTACGGCAACCTCTTATGGAAATCATGTTCTAGACAACAATGAACCTTCGAACTATGAAGAAGAATGGCGGGCCCGGATTCCAAAAATGGCTTGGAGCCATGAAACCGAGATAGAATCCATGTATGAAAACAAAGTATGGACTTTGACATTTGTTCGGGATCGGCGAGCATAGAAAAAAAATGGATTTTTAAGAAGAAGACGGACGCGATGGAAATGTTACCATCTAAAAGCTCGACTTTGTCGCTAAGGGTTATCGGCAAGTTCAAGGGATTGACTACGAAGACATTCTCTCCCTAGCGGCTTAAGTCCGTCCAATCATGTTAGCAATTCCGGATACTATGATTATGAGATATGGCGATGGACGCCAAAACGGCATTCCTTAACGACATCTTAAGGAAGAGCCGATATGATGCAGCCGGAAGGTTTTGTCGATCCTCGTAACGCTAATAAAGTATGCAAGCTCCAAATCCATTTATGGACGGGTGCAAGATCTCGAGTTAAACATTCCTTGATGAGATGATCAAAGCGCTTAGTTTATGCCACTTATGGAGAAGCCCCCTATAAGAAAGTGAGGGGAGCTCAGAAGCATTTCTCCTATTATATGTAGATGACATACTTTGATGGGAAATGATAAAAACTTGACAGCATTAAGGCCTACTTGAACAAGTGTTTTTCAATGAAGGACCTTGGAGAAGTTGTTTATATTAGGCATCAAGATCTATAGAGATAGATCGAGACCCTCATAGGTCTTTCACAAAGCACATACCTTGATAAGATTTTGAAGAGGTTCAAAATGGATCAGTCCAAGAATTCTTGCCTATGTTACAAGGTGGAGATTGAGCTCCCACCCACCCACCACCGAAAAGATAAAGAAGAGATGAGTGTCATCCCCATGCTTCAAAGCCATAGGATCTATTGTGTATGCTATGTCGTTACCTGCATTCGATGTAAACCTTGCCGTAAGTTTGGTTGCAAGATACCAAAGTAATCCCGGCAAGGAACACCGACAGCGTCAAGAATATTCTGAAGCACCAAAAGGACAAAGGACATGTTTCGTTTATGGATGAGACGAAGAGCTCGTCAGAAGGGTTACGCCGACGCTATTTCACCAGATCCGATGACTCAAGTCACAAACCGGATAAATGGTTGGAATGGTGGAGCAAGAAGCCGGTGCCGCAAGCAGAGCCGGGGGATCTACGGTGAAGCGGAGTACATGGCAGCCTCGGGGCAGCGGATGAAGCGATTTTGAAGGAGTTCATCACCGACCTAGGAGTCATACCCAATGCGTTCGGGCCGACAAACCTTTCTCGGATAACACCGAGCTATTGCCCTTGCCAAGGAGCCCGGTTTCACAAGAAGACCAAACACAAAGTTGTTTTCAACTCCATCCGTGAAAATGTTCAAGATGGAGACATAGAATTTGTAAAGTACACACGGATCAATGTCGCAGATCCGCTGACCAAACCTTTCTCGCAAAACATGATCAACACCTAACTCTATGGGTGTTCGATTCATCACAATGTAACTAGATTGGTGACTCTAGTGCAAGTGGAGATCAAGGAAATATGCCCTAGAGGCAATAATAAAAGTATTATTATATTTCAATGTTCATGATAATTGTCTTTGTTCATGCTATAACCTGTTATCCGGAATCGTAATACACGGTGAACACGAAGACCAAAATGTCCCTAGTGAGCCTCTAGTCGACTAGCTCACAGATCAATAGATAGTCATGGTTTCTACTATGGACATTGGATGTCGCTGATAACGGGATCACATCATTAGGAGAATGATGTGATGGACAAGACCCAATCATAACATAGCATAAAAGATCGATAGTTCGTTTGCAGAAGCTTTGCCAATGTCAAGTATCTTTCCTTTCACCATGAGATCGTAACCCCTTCCTGAGGAGTGCCTTGTTATCAAACGTCACAACGAATCGGGTGACTATAAAGGTGCATTACGGTATCTCCGAAAGTATTCCTTGACACGGATCGAGATCGATTTGTCACCCGCATGACGGAGAGGTATCTCCGGGCCCACTCCGGTAATGCATCATCATAATGAGCTCAAGATGACCAAGGTGTTGGCCACGGGATCATGCATTACTAAGAAGTAAAGTGACTTGGAGAACGAACCCAAAAGGGATTGGGATACCGACGAAGTCTCGCAAGTAACGCATCGATTGACAAAGGGAATTGCATTGGTTTGATCAACTCACATCGGGGTTCAACCGGGAAATCATCGAGGAGCATGTGGGAGCCAACATGGGTATCTGCATCCCGGTTGGTTATTGCCCGAGAGTCGCCCTTTATGTTCCGGTTCTCCAACCCGAGGGTCTACACACTTAAGGTTCTTGATAGGGTTAGTAGGAAGTCAAGTATGTGACTACCAATGTTGTTCGAGTCCCGATGAGATCCCTGACGCCACGAGGAGTTCCAAGGGTCCGGAGGTAAAGAATAATATATAGGAAGTGGTGATTCGCCATCAGAAAGTTTGGGGTCTCCCCAAGGACCGACCACCGGGGTCCCGGGTCCACCGGTGGGGCCCTTATCCTGAGGGGCCCCATGGGCTGAAGGGGGAACCACCCATAGTGGGCTGGGGCCTCAGGCCCACCCGCGCCTAGGTTGAAACCCCAGGGCGGGGGCCCCACCGGCTTGGGGCACTCCACCCCTTGGTTGCCCCCGGAGATTGATTCGGCCGCCACTTCGGGGGGATAAAGGGGAGGAAGGGGCCCAACCCATCTCCAAGGCGCAGCCCCCTCCCCAACACTTCTCCTCCTCCAAGAGCTCGGCCGGCCTGCTTGAGATCGTTTCCCACCATCACCACGCCGCCGGGCCCGGTGGAGCCGCCTTCCTCAACCCTCCTTCCTCCTTGCTGGATCAAGACGGAGGAGACGCCGCCGTCCCGCACGTGTTTAACGCGAGGTGCCGTCCGCTCAAAGACTTGGACATCGGTGATCCAATCACGCCGAAAGTACGACCCATCATCACCTTTGCAAGCTTCGCCGCCATCTACAAGTGGTATGTAGATGCAAACTCTCCGCTACTCGCTGCTTAGATGAACTCATAGATGGATCTTGGTGAAGGAAAAATTTTAATTTTCTCGCAACGCTCCCCAACAGAGAGGAGGAGCCGCCGACCCCATGATGGAATGGATTTTACCGACGCGCTTTGATGAATGCTCCAAAGGAGGATGGTGTGATTCGATCTAGATCCCGCCTCTTTTATAGACAGCTCATTTGCGAGCTATGGTGGTAAATGTAAAATACCTCGATTTTCACTTTGCTCAACACATGGAAGACGAATGCTATTGGGCGGGAAGCCGAGGGCCAATATTCACAGAAGCCGGACCTATTCAACAGTACAGGATTTGGAGAAGAAACCCCTTTGCAATGTCGGACACCCACGCCACCGGACTCATCGCCATTGGCCTGGTTCGGGGCTACCAGGAGTCCCTGATTAGGGGTGTCCGGATAGCCAACTATCACCTTGGCCGACCTCGACTATGAAGATAAAGATTGAAGACTTCCCGTGTCCGGATGGGACTTTTCCTTGGCGTGGAAGGCAAGCTTCAACGGATATGTAGATCTCCTACCATTGTAATCGACTGGTAACCCTAACCCTCTTTGCTTATATAAACCGGAGGGTTTATTTCATAGGATCTAACAACAATCATACCATAGGCTAGTTTCTAGGGTTTAGCCTCTCCATCTCGTGGTAGATCTACTTTGTACTACCCATATCATCAATATCAATCAAGCAGAGTAGGGTTTTACCTCCATCGAGAGGGCCCAACCGGGTAAAAACATCGTGTCCCTTGTCTCATGTTACCATCCGCCTAGACGAAAGCCCGGGACCCCCTACCCGAATCCCCGGTTTTGACAATCGACAACTCCCGGTTCCAAATTGCGCTTGCACACTCCAATCCCATCCCTTTACATTCTTGCAATTTGCATGCTTTACTTTCCGCCGCTCATATACTCTTTGCATGCTTGCTTGTTATGTATTGTGAATGTTAAATTTGTGCTAAAACTCCACTTAAACTTAAAGAAGTTAAAACCAACTTTTGGTACTTAGTGTCTAATCACCCCCCTCTAGACACCTCTTCTCGATCCTTTCAACTCCCCTCCGGGCACCTTGGCGCCCAACCGAAGAAAGGTGGCGGGCATATGGATGCCAAATACGGGATCCACGCGGGGTCACCGGGAATGGACGGTTTCGAGCCCCGACCTGCCCATGTTTCTCCCAACCCAGGCCACTAAAGGTCATCGGGCCTCCGCTTTGGGCGTGAGCGGCAACCCATTTGATGCCAACGGAGAAGAGACCGCCGTTCTACCACCTCCACGCCGGGCCTGCGGAGAGGACCTCCGAGCAATGCCACCATCCTCAAGCCTCCCCCGTTGTTCTCTAACGCCGCCACCACCCACCGCCGGCGAAGCCGCCCTACTGTTTATTTTTGTTTTCTCCTCCATCCTATGCGGAGAGTGAGTGAATGGATAAGGTGGTGGGGGGGGGATGGGATGAGATGGAGAAAAAACGTCGCTGAATACGATGTTGTTCTCAAAAAAAGAAACCGCTCACCTAGCTAATCTCCTAGCTTTAAGATCCGTTTTTGAATCAAAGGTCCATAAGACGCTCACCCCCAAATCTTTAAAACCGACGCCGAGTTTTATCAACTCCCAATATTTAATGCGCAACCATAGTATAGATAGAAAATAACTTGTGGATTAGTTTGGCAAGTCATTACCACGATCAACTTGTTATTCCGAAGAGAGCTAGAACTTATTTCCGTGGAGGCCCGAAGGTGCTGTGTATTGCTAACGCCATTAGGTTCATGGGGAAATTTTTTACGGGATCAACGGACTGGCTAAGGTGGGGATTTGGGATTGAGGTTGGGGGGAAAGGACCCACCGGACCGAAAATTGGGGGGGAGATTAGTTAGTTGGAAAGACTAAAAAGTTTAATGGTGTGAAATTATTGATATGGTTAACCACCCGATGATAGCAACATTTTATCTTCCAACGATGAAGTTTACAGTAACAGTATTTTTCCTTTCTTTTTCATAAAGAAATATAAGAGCGCTTAGGACCTCTTATATTTCACAGAGGAAGTACTGTACTTGTAAATTCTGATGTTCTTTCGAGGGGTTGCAGCTGTTCGAATGCCAATTTTATTTTCTTTCAGTCCCCATCATGTTCTTGTTAGAAATCATGTTGCCCTCCTGCTGCGCCATTGTGCTTATTCCAAGACGCGTTTAGGAGATATATATGACAAGTATGTAACTTACAGGTCGCTAGCATGTCGTCCAAACTGTTACAGTAACAGTATAATACTAGTATAATGCAGAGAGAAATACAGAGCATTGACCATGTGTTCTGTGATTCGCCGAGGGACTTTTGGGACTACGGAGGGTTCCTTGCATCGGCCTACTACCACCGAATCGGACGATTGGACGACTTGACTACCTGCGCTTGCCGGCCGAAATGGACGAAGCTCCTTATTTTACATTGAGGAGGCCGGCTGATTCCTGTACTCCTGTTCCATTTTCTGTACAATGCATGTTTAGCCTGGCCAGAAAAATCTGCAACCGGTGACAGAGCGTACTTGACCAAACAAACACCCCTCCTGCTTTATTATAGAGAAAATAAGTATGATTCCCTGAAATGATGGGAGGTACCTGTACGAAGAACAAACCAACAAAACTACTCCCTCCATCCGAAAATACTTGCAGAAAATGGAGGAAAATGGATTATCTTGAACAAAAATAGCCAGAACATCTATCTCCCCGACAATTTTCTTGACGGAGGAGTATGTCTTATCAACGTGAATAAATTACACATTATCTCCAAATTTCAGAGGAAACTTTGCACAAGATTTTAACCGTGGTGCTGTCAGCGTATGCTATGACATCACACGGAAATTGGCGTAAGACTAAAGAAAGGGGATTAATGTGAAGGGATTATTTCAATGGTCAAGACTTGACAATCCTGGATAAACTCAAAGCCAGAGAAAGTCCAATGCATTTTTCTTAAAAGAGGAAGTCCCATGCAGGTTCGATAGGATTTGAGTGTTCTGCAAGGATAATCTTGTATTTAAATTATGTATACGCAACCTACATGGTCCCCCAAAAAAAAGTTTTGCACGGATTAGTTTTTTTTTTAGAAAAGCAAGGGTTAGACAAAATTTAGACTGAAACATAGAAGGCACTTGTCTAATATCAACGGTTTTGCTAGAACTCATCTAGATTTTTTCAAAAGGAGAAATTTCGCCTTGATCCGGGTCGATGATACGCCACTTTATTAATTATTAGACAAAACTTACAAAGTCGCAAACAAGAAGACTAAAGCCACCATCTTCGCAACCTCCCGCCATTTCTATCTAATCGATGAAGGGGCTCCATGGTCCCGGCCTAATACCAAAAGACCGCAGCCAAAACCTAACATCTAAGACCCGAGGTCCCAACCCCGGACGGTATGGGCACCCACTAGTCCGGCCGGTTCTCAACCAAAGCCGCCACCGGTATGAGGCCCCACAACCACCTACCACATATTCATCTTCGAGCGATCCACCACATATTCATCTTCGAGCTTGCTTAACGGCCTTTTGCCCGGCCTCCCATCCGACGCCACCACGACGAGCATAACCCTCCCTTCCGGTCCGCTACCACAATCCGACGCCAAGCCTCCCTTGCTCCATGCCGCCAAGAGTCGCCGCCAAGAATATTAGAACGAACACCCGCCCACCGGCGGGAAACACCCCCACCCTCACCGCAACCCCATCCGATCCCAATGTCCTCGCCGCCCCAGAAGGTTACGGCAGTACGGCCAACCCGATCCGATCGGATTTGGGCTTTCACCCCAACATGGGTTGGAGAGGAGAGATGGTGCCTCAAGAACGCCCCCAGGAGGAAAGCGGCCCAAAATTGCCCGCTGCCGCCGCCACCTTAAGGCAGCAAGGTTTCCCGACACCGACCGCTTCCACTGTAACACACCGGAGGTGGATCCGAAGATCCAAACCAACCGGGACCGGGGATGGGAAGGGAGAGGGCAATACCTCCAGACTGCACGCCACGCCGCCTTCCCACGGCCAACCCATGTGCACGCCAAGACGCCACCGATGCCCCACCGATCAAGATGGCCACCATCGCCCCTTCACTCTCCCGACGAGGGAGAGGAGGAAATCCGCCGCCGAGCCCGGGCCGCTTCCGGCCCCCTCCGTTGACGCACCGCCGCCGGATGCGTGCCTTCGCCCAGGTCAAGACTTGCGGGCGAAGGACGAGGGTGCCTCCCGCCTCCCGAGCGGGTTTGTTTGGGGCCTTCCCCCAAAGCGGGAGGAGCGGGGAGGGGAAAGGGGGGGCGGCGGGTTAGGTCGCCCGAGCCGCCTTCATGGAGCGACGGAAGCGATCCGGTCCGGACGTAGAACTCCATCAGATGAGATATAATTTTTACATTCACCTTTTTATAGCCATTGAAGCGATGCTATAAGATGCGTATTAACGGGTTGATTCGTTTGTTTAAGATGAATGAGACCAAATTATATCTCATCTAGATGAGTTCAAGAAAACGATAAAGTTTAACCGCAAGAACATGCGCTCATCACCGGTGTAATTCCTATCACTTAAACCCAGATGGTCAATGCAACATCTTATGCAGGACAGCACTGAGGCCGCAGAGCAATAGTCAAAGGAATATGTAGTATGTTCCTAGTGACGCCAGGATCGGATTAAATGGCAAATGCTGACCACATATTGGAAGAAGACGGACACTATTCCACTTCGACGGCATCCCACGCGACGCGAGTCAAACTTGCGTGCATAGTGGCCTTGATTCATCAAATTTAATTTCGAAGGACAAGAAATTTCCGAATACACCAAAAGTTCATACTACTATATAAAAGTTGAATGAGTTAGTACCAGGGATAGTAGATGGTTGAAGGATAGCAATGTAGCACCAATTCCGTGCTAGAAAAGAAAAATAGGCACTATTCAAATTCAAGCCTCGGAGCGGAGGCACAATCCCATTTCAGCGCGGGTTCACACGCATCCGAGCTGGCCGTGGCTAAACAAAAAGACGGCGACGACCGGCTGGGCGTGTATGTTCAGGTCACGGGCAAAGCTCCAAAACAGATCGAGGCAGGGTGTGCCTGGATCAGCTCAGCGGGGCCTCACCTGCCTACGTCGTCGTAACATGCAGGATCCCACGCACAAGCGACGGCGACCGCGATGTCTGTTCGCGAATATGACTAAAACCATGAGGCGTTCATACAACTTTCTCTCCTAACCCTAGACAGCTAGGTTAATCCTCTCTATCGAGGCTTCACTGCCGAGCCCATGAATTCACCTTTTCTCTGCATGCCGCCCGGCGAGCTTCGGTTAGTAGTTTAGATTATGGTTTTTGTCCTCACAGGTGCCCCGGGGTGAATGGCAGCGCTTTTTTAAACTTTGTCTTTCGAGTTCGGCCCCGGCCAACCCGACGTAATCGAGGAAAGCCCCGATTTACCCCCCATCTCCTTGGTGCGTGGAGGTTAGAAGCCAATAAAGATGATTTGATGTCGATGCTTCATACATGCAAAGGTTCAATCTAGGGCGCTAGTCTTTGAAAGTGCCACCATAATAAAGGCAAGGGTTTCAGAGAGGAGCCAAAATGGGCCGTTCGGGGTAGTGGCCGTTATGGTCTTTAATCTTGATGTAATTTTATTATATTTTAGATATTTTGTACTTCCCTTGAATTTTTATAATAGATAATTTTTTCAAAAGAATGACTGAAACCATCCATACCGCGAGACACAATTTAGTGATGGTTTTTGACGCGCAGAAAAGCTGGGAAACTCTACAGTTAGACCGGGCACCCGCCATTTCCCACACATGCATTTAAATATGTCAACTGACCGTACGCCGTCGCTGTACTCCACGTTTCCCCGACGATGCCATGAGCTCCGCCTTCCCGGTCTCGCCGTGATCGGCAGGGAGGGGGAGGAATTTCCCCGTGCGCCTTCCCTTTCCCCGGCCCGCACCACCAACTCGCACCTACGCCGCAACATATATAGACCCGCAGGGGCGACACCGTGGATCCTCCCTCCTCCCTCCCTCCCTCACCCGATACAGTCACACAAACGCACCTCGCTCTTCCACCATGGCGTGCCACGACTTCTGCGGCGCTTCGGCGCCAGCTGCCCGTCGCCGTGTTGTTTCTCTGGCTCTGCCCCTTCGTCTGCAGCGCCAGGGAGCAGCGGGCTGCCGGAGCTGGAGGAGCAGGTGGTGGTGAGGAACTACGGCCCGTACGCCTTTTCGACCGGAGCGACTCGGCCGTCCTGCAGGTGCTCAAGGACGCCAGCATCAACGGCGGCGCGCTCCAGCTCACGCCGGACACCCGCAACAACGACGCCTACCTCGTCAACAAGTCCGGCTCCGTCCTCCTCAAGCAGCCCTTCACGATCTGGCACACTCCCCCGACGACGACATCGAGATCCCCGGTGGCGGCACCGGCACCGGCACCGGCCGTGCGCCGCAGCCGCAGCCGCAGGCTCGGCGTGTCCGCGTCGTGTCGTTCAACAGCACCTTCTCCATGAACGTGTTCTACGACAAGGCGGTCCCCGGCGAGGGCCTGGCGTTCGTCATCGCGCCTCGCTCGACAAGCCCCTCCCGGCAGCCACGGCGGCTTCCTCGGCCTCACCAACGCGACGCTGCAGGCCGCCGGCCCGTCCAAGAACCGTTTCGTGGCGATCGAGTTCGACACCTTCAACCAGAGCCACGACCCGAGCGATAACCACGTCGGCCTCGACATCGGCAGCGTCGTGTCCAACGCCACGGCCAACCTCGCCGATTTCAACATCACCATCGCCACCAACGCCCAGACGTCCGCCAACTACACCGTCTGGATCGAGTACGACGGCGTGGGACGGCGTATCACTGTGTACATGGGCGCGGGGGAAACCGAAGCCGGCGATCCCCGTCCTGACCAGCCCGCTGGACCTCAGCGAGCACGTCCCCGAGCAGGCGTACATCGGCTTCTCGGCTTCCACGGGCACCACCTTCGAGCTCAACTGTATCCTGGAGTGGAGCATGTCAATCGAGACCTTCCCCAAGAAGGAGAAGAAGGAGGGATAATCCTCGTGGCCGTCTTCGGGTCCATCGCGGTGGTCGCCACCGCCGTTGCCGCCTTCTTCCTGGCCAGAATGTCGCGGGCGAGGCGGAAGATACAGAGGAGCCAGACGCGGCTGGGGCACACGCTGAGCCACCTCCCGGGGATGCTGAGGGAGTTCTCGTACGAGATGCTGAGGAAGGCGACCAAGAACTTCGACGAGCGGCTGCGGCTGGGGAAAGGAGGGTACGGCGTCGTGTACAAGGACGCTCCCAACTGACGCCGAGCACGGCCAGACGGAGCCGACGGAGGTGGCCGTGAAGAAGTTCATCCGGGATGATGCCAGGTGCGTCGAGGACTTCGTCAAGGAGGTGGACATCATCAACCGCCTTCGCCACAAAACATCGTGCCCCTCATTGGTATGTGCATGAATCCTCACTTAATTACATGATCATTGTTTATCAGCCGAGACTTGACTAGGAAAATGATGGTTTAGTCCTAATCAACCATTCTCTAGTTAGTTTTGCTGCATAATGGTTGATGCCAGTACTCTATTCAGATCATAACGCGTTTATGCAATCGTTAACGCGCTACCAAACGTAGCATTGTCACTTGTTAGTTGTTACACGAAACGTGACTGATCAAATGTAGTTATATTTCTAGTCTTTTGAATTTTCTACTATCTGAGGACTAACAGAAAATACCCCAGATTATTGGTTAGGTGATGGTTCTGAACGTGTGCTTGCATTTTTGGTGCAGGTTGGTGTTACAAGAAAGGGCAGCTGCTGCTGGTGTACGAGTACATGCCCAACGGCAGCCTCGACCAGCACCTCTTCCGGCGCGGGGGCGCCCAGGAGCAGCGGGCGGCGCCGCTCAGCTGGGCGAGCCGCTACGGCATCGTCGCCGACGTCGCCTCGGGCCTGCACTACGTGCACCACGAGTACGGCCGCACGGTGCTCCACCGCGACATCAAGGCCAGCAACGTCATGCTGACGCGTCCTTCTCCGCCCGCCTGGGGACTTCGGCCTCGCCCGCGTCATCGACTTCGACCGGAGCTCCTTCACCGACATCGGCGTCGCCGGCACGCGCGGGTACATCGCGCCGGAGTACTCCGTGGGGCAAAGGCCACGAGCCAGACGGACGTGTTGCCTTCGGCGCGCTCGTGCTGGAGGTCGTCCGGGCCGCACCCGGCTGCGCGACGACGCGAGCTGCCCGCTGGGTGGACTTCGTGTGGCGGATGCACGGCCGCGGCGCGCTCGTCGGAGCCGTGGACCAGGATCTCGGGGGTACGACCGACGAGGCCAACAGGCTGCTGCTCCTCGGTCTGGCGTGCAGCAGTCCCAACCCAGGGGACAGGCCAACCATGCCGGAGGTGCTGCAGATCGTGTCCAAGGGCGCCGCCGCCGGAGGTGCCCTGTTCGCCGAGCTTCGTGTGGCCGCCGGAAGGGGAGCGGCGCACTTCAGCCTGAGCGACATCGAGATGACGACGAGAGCGGGGGCAGCTTCACCGGCACAGGCAATGGTTCATCGACGCGCGCGACACAGGAGACATCCTACGACAGCTTCCGGCAGCCGCCGTCGGCACCAAACAACAGCCAGGAGTACTTCCCCGCGCTGTCCTCCGGCCGGTGACGAAGTTAAATACGTAAACTGTAAACTGGCCATGAGCGAAAGGTAATCACAGTAAATGTAAATACATGTAGATATTACGTGCTTAGTAAACATTGTTCTTTTCATTAGCTATTTAGTTTGTTCGCTTAGGGATGAGAGGTACGTGTTGCTCCTGCAAGCAAGAGATTTTAGCCTTGCAGAGCCATATGGTCTGGTTCATTGCAGATCGACAAGTGCAAGTGAAGCCTATGTGTCTCACGTGTATCAGATAGCTAGTCTTATGATTTTCAGAAGTGAGGCTGGTGTTGTTAATATGCTTTGGTTATTGGTTTTGTTGTCGTAAACCGGTATGCTTAGGTTATTGATTTTGGTTACATGAGTAATGCGGATAAAAAGGTTGTGACATTGCAGAGAGGAGAAGTGGAGAATCGTGTTGATCCAGCATGTAATTTACTTTCTGTACATGCCACATCTATCATTTCTTTTCGAAGAGAATGCGATCACATGCTTAGCTTAATTTTTAAATGAACATCCTTTTTTTTTTAAATACTTCCCTCCCTTTATTAGCTTCTGATAACTGTTACATCATTAAGTAAGAGAGGGAGAATCTCCGGCGGTGCATTATCCACCCACAGAGAAGAATGAGCTCTCATAGCCATACTAGCTAGCTTATGCGCTACTGAATTTGCTAATCTATTACACTGATCAAAATAAGATTGAGAGAACTCGCAAGCCAGATTGTAGCAAAAATCAAAAATAGCTGCCGCTACTCCCATTGAGCGACCGCCGTTATTCATCGCTTCCACCACCTCTAGATTATCCTGAATTCACCATCGTTTATTGCATCCCATCATCTGTGCCAACTCTAGGCCCTTCTTTAGAGCCATTGCTTCACCGGAAAGCATCAACACAATGCTCCAGCTTCCAATTCCCAGCTATAAACGATCCCGAGGAGTCCCGAGCACCGCCTTCCAAACCGTGAGAAGCTCCTGGTTAAACGCTTCGACATTGAGCTTGACAAAATCAGCAAAGGGTTTCATCCATCCCTCCGCTTAGCTATTGCCTTTGGCCCATGGAAGCTATGAAGTTTGCTGTAATTGCTTTAATTGATGACACCATTTTCTCCGCTCAGATGACCTTGTCAAACCATTCTCCTTCGCTCCCACCAAATGTACCAGAAGTGAAGAGATTAGCTCATGTACATTAGCCCCCGATTAGTGCAATTTATCATTGGGTTTGCATCAAAAAACAAGGGAGACTCACCGCCTATCCACACCACATGCTTTTAATAAAATTTTCAAGTCCTGGAGGCGCCAAACTTGTTGTTTCTTACATCTAAACAGAATATGTCACATCCTCGGCCCACAGCCAGATCGGGCAACCGCCCCAATACTTTGATGTGACGGTTTGCTAGATTAACCCTACACGGAAAGAGTCCCCGAGTGTTCTCCAAAGAAATACTTTCACCTTTGCAGACATCGCATTTCCAGATTTTGTCCCGATTCCATTATTACCCATAGCTTCAACACCATTTGTTGCCTTAGTTTCCTTCCATGTTGATGGTTCCATTCCACGGGTAAGCGAGGGAAGAGAAAAATCCACCTTTGTTATAACTCCATGCAATGAAGTCTTCCATTTCATGGCCGGTAATGGTATAGCCATGACCGATGCGCATCTACAGCCAAAAGTCGATTAATTAGCTCCTCATCCCATTGCCTAGTGACCGGTCGATGAGATCAACAACCTTTGAAATAATATTATGTCCCCGGTGTGATGATTTTTCGTCCAAACCCTGCACCCTGCATCCTAAGATATTAATTTTGTACCATCTCCCACCCTCCAAATATATCCATGTTTGAGTGTATTCACCCCGACATTATGCTCGCCAAGTAAATGAGGCACCCTTCTTGAGGCTTGCATTGAGTAAATTACTATTCGGAAAATATTTTGCTTTGAGAATTGTTGCAATAGTGAGTCCGGATTGTCCACTAGCCTCCATGCTTGCTTAGCCAACAACGCAAGGTTAAAGCAATGGATGTCCCAAACCCCATACCTCCTTGCTGTTTCGGTACACACAACTTCCACCAAGCCATCCAATGCATCTTTTTCTGGTCATCACTGTCACCCCACCAGTAATGCGACATTGCGCCGCTTATTCCTTTGCAAGTTTGTTTAGGAATTTTGAAGACGCCCATTGCATATGATGGAATTCCAGATAACCGATTTAAGTAGAACCTCCTTACCTCCCGCCGACAATTGTCTTTTTTCCATCCATTAACCTTTTGTTCACTCTATCAATAAGGAATTGAAAACAAACTGTTTTGTCCATGCCAATAATTGCCGGGAGGCCCAAGTATGTGTCATTCAATGCCTCACCAATATATTGAGGGTGAGCACATCTCAACCCTAATAACACATCCGTTTAGGGCTAAAGAAAATACTAGATTTCTCCACACTCACCCTTGTCCCGATGCCGCATAAAGATTAATCAAGGATGCTTTTAAGGACCGGCATTTCGATTGTTTGCTTTCATGAGTATTAGTGAATCATCCAAAAATAACAAGTTTAAAATAGATGGTGCCTCACGACACACTTTGACTCCTTGTAAATCTCCCCTCCCATGATGCGCCAAGAGTGCGCTTAGCCCTTTTAAACAAAAACAAAATAAATAGGAGATAGTGGATCTCCTTGTCTCCATCGCCTGGCGAGAAAGATTCAGTTTCTCAAGATTGTATCTAACCCGAACTCCACAAAGGACACGACCGCATAATCATCTTCACCCAATTAGCGTGAAATCCCATCTGCAGATAATTCCTTCCAAGAAAGCCCACTCGACTCGATCGTAAGCTTTGTGCATATCTAGCTTGACCGCACAGTCCCTCCTTCTCTCGATCTTTTATTTTTAATTGCATGAAAGCACCATATGCCAAAGGAAATTATCGGATGAGCCTACCGAACAAATGCACTCGTGGTTGGATGAAATTTCCGGAGGATTACCTTCAAGGGCCTGCAATCATCTTGGAAATAACCTTGTAAACTACATTACAAAGGCTGATAGGTCTGAATTGTGTTTTTCCGTGTGTTTATTTTTGGGATCACCAAGATTTGGGTGTCATTCCAACCTTTCTGGTATAGTGCATGTATTCAAGGCCAAAAGAACCTCCTCAATGAGGTCATCTCCAGCATTGGCAAAATCACTTATAGAAAACATCATGTAGCCCGTCCGGCCCGGGCGCTTTGTCGCCTATTTAAAAACAGGGCATTGCGCACCTCATCCCAAGGTAAGGTGCCAAGAAGGTATTATTCATCTCCGTGATACACACCGCTTAACTCGAGAAATTACATTCTGATCCGCACCGTGCACTTCGGAAGTAAACATTTAGCAAAATAATCAAGAATGTGTTTATTTAGATCTTTTGTACCTTGACGCCATAACCCGTTGTCGCCCAACAATTTTCTAATGTGATTCCTTTTCCCTCGCAGTGGGCATTATGGAAAAAGTTAGAGTTTGGCCACCATGTAACAAATGGGCCTTGGCCCTCTTGGAGCCAATAGATCTCCTCCTGTCTAGTAAGTTTTCAAGCAAAACACGGATTTTCGCTTAGCTCTATTGTTCGATTATTCAATCCACAACGAAGATTTCCTAATTTGTTTTCAACTTTTGATCCTTCTTTGGCCCTCAAACACCTCCTTATCCCATTGATGAAGATCCGACTTGACAAAGACGAGTTTGGTCGGCTAATGATGGACCCAAGCCGAAGTTTGGCCCGACTCCATGCGTATTCACAATCTCTTCCAATGCTTCCTCCTTCAACCACTTAGCTTCAAACTTTTGGCCTCCTATCATCCCGCTAAATTGAACACCCTCCTAGCACCTGTGTCAAGTATAATTGGTCTATGATCCGAATGGACTCTCATTGATCAACGCCTTTCGAAATTTGGAGACCCAGCGAAGACACTGCCGGTCCAATCTTTCCCTAATCTCTCCTCTCCGCAAGTGTACAAGTCTCCCGATAGCCCATGTCCTCCACCACACTCCACCAAGCAGCCTCGAAAGCTTGCATCATATTGTTCGGTCGAGGATTACCTCCTCCTTTTCATTTGCATACAAAATCTCATTGAAATCTCCTATTATAGCCCGGATGGTTACCCATCTTATGGAGATCAAAGCAAGTCCATGACAGTGTCGTTGATCCCATGCCGAAGCCGAAACCCAATCTCCAATCTACCTCATCCCCCTCATAGAAACAAACATTCGATCACAGACGCCTCTTCATCCCGGAAAAAAGCATTGAATTTTGAACTTCCACTTTTTTAGGTGATTATTGAACTTCCAAGTTTCAACCAACTGATGATGGGCTCAATTTAAACCGAAGCCTCGCCTTGCTCGCATAAACAAGAGATGGGCCTATAGTGTCACCCAAGATCCGACATCCACCTTCCTCCGCTACTAAACGGGTGAAATCATTAGTTAAGGTAAGAGGTACCCTTGCAAAGGTCACTCCTATCTTCCCGGTTTGGCTCAAGGCAGGGGTCATCGTACCTATTATGGTGTAGGCCCAATCCATGTGTTCCACGATGCTTGTAGGCCTCGCAATTCAATTAATTCTCCTAATCCTCCTCTAATCCATTTTGTTCCGAATCTCCATTCTCTCTCCCAACCATGTCGATTATTTCTTCACCCGCTATTGCAAACTTGCAAATCCTTTCCTCTTGTCCATTCAAAGCCTAATCTCCATTGGCCACGGTGAGTTCGCCGAGGACCCCGCCATGCTTGCTAACCTCAAGAATCTTTCCCATCGGATGCTCAAAAGTACTGCCGGTCGGAGTTGGACACGGGAGAAAACAACGTTATAGATCTCATTTGATCAATGGCATCGGAGGGTGTACTAAAGTCGATGGCATTTAGGAGTGCTCGATGCTCGAGCACATGTCCATAAAAAATACAACACATTTTAGTCTCAAACGTTGGGGTGATGACATGTTAAGGAAGCCGACGACGAGCATATGCTCTTGTGTGCTTGTGAATCCCATGGAGTTCATCATGAAATTGAAGACCTAATGGAGAGTCCAAACGAAAGGAATTAAAAGAATTAATAATTAATAGCATGGGCCTACAAGCATATGGGAAAGCACCGATTGGTTCCAAAGATAAAAAAGGAGACCTCCGACCAGCCGGGAGCTCCTATACTTGGCGCAAGGCCTGCTCGAGCCCCTCTTGGCGGTCCTGGGTGCAGGAGTCTCTAAATGGTTGAGAGGTAAAGATTGATATATTGAAGGTAGTATTCGGACACCAAGGGTTCCAATTATCGGGTACATATAGGAGTACCAGGGGTTACCAACCCCGAGGAAAGAAATGGACCATATGGGCCTGGGGGAGGCACACCAGCCCACAAGGGGGGGTGATAACCCACAAGTATAGGGGTCGAATACGAGGGTAGAGTATTCAACCCAAATTTATTGATTCGACAAGGAAGCCAAAGAATATTCTCAAGTATTAGAGTTGAGTTGTCAATTCAACCACACCTCGATAACTTAGTATCCCAAAGAAAGTATTTAGTATCAAAGTAGTATGATAGTAATGGTAACATTGATAAAAGTAACTAGCGGTAGTAATTGTAACAAAGAGAACGGTAAAGTAAATAAAAAGCACAATAAAAAGCTCGAGGCATTGGATCAATTATGGATAATTATGTTTGATGCATTCCTCATGTAATAGTTATAACATAGGGTGACCTAATAGCTCCCATCATGTAATGTAGGCATGTATTTCAATATGACATAAGTGTTATGGAAAAGAACTTGCATCACATCTTTTGTCCTACCCTCCCGGGGCGGGTCCTAATGGAAACTAAGGGATATTAAGGCCCCTTTAATAGAGAACCGGACCAAAGCATTAGCAGTTAGTGAATACATGAACTCCTCAAACCACGGTCATCACAGAGAAGTATCCTGGTTATTGTCACCGGGTTTGGATCATAACACATAATAGGTGACTATAGACTTGCAAGATAGGATCAAGAACTCACATATATTCATGAAAACAAATAGGTTTAGATCTGAAATCATGGCACTTGGGCCCTAGTGACAAGCATTGGATAGCAAAGTCATAGCAACGCCAATTTCAAAATAGTGGATACTAGGATCAAACCCCAACAAAACTAACTTGATTACATGGTAAATCTCATCCAACTCATCCCGCCCAAAGCAAGTTTCACGATGGAATTACCACGCACGGGGTGGCATCATGAAATTGGTGATGGAGGATTTAATGATGAACCGACGTTTAATCCCCTCTCCGGAGCCCCGAACGGACTCCGATCAGCCTCCCGGAGAGATTAGGGCTTGACGGCGGCTCCGGATCGAAAACGCGATGAAACTTTCTCTCGATTTTTTCTCCGCAAAGAGAATATATAGAGTTGGAGTTGAGGTCGGTGGACATCCAAGGGGCCCACGAAAGGGGGGCGATCTAGGGGAGGGGGCGCCCCACCCTGTGGGGGTGGGCCCCCGGCCTTGATTCTTTCCCAAGATTTTTTATATTTTCCAAAAATAATCTCCGTGGATTTTCGTGTCATTCCGAGAACTTTTGTTTCTACACAAAATAACACCATGGCAATTAGAAAAACAACCCACCGGGTTAGTTTTTCAAATCATGCAAGTTAGAGTCCAAAACAAGGGCAAAAGTGTTTGGAAAAGTAGATATGACAGACGATCAACTCCCCAAGCTTAAACCTTTGCTTGTCCTCAAGCAATTCAAATGACAAACCGAAAGTGATAAAGAAAAACATTTACAAACTCCGTTTCTTTTGTTGTTGTAAATATGTAAAGCCAAAGATTCAAGTTTTCAGCAAAGATTATGAACTAACCATATTCACAATAACACTTAGGTCTCATGTTTACTCACATCAATGGCATAATCAACTAGCGAGCAATAATAATAAAACCGGATGACAACACTTTTCAAAACAATCATAATATGATATAACAAGATGTTATCTCGCTAGCCCTTTTAAGACCGCAAAACATAAATGCAGAGCACCTTTAAAGATCAAGGATGACTAAACATTGTAATTCATGGTAAAGAGATCCACCACGCCATACCCAATATAAACTAATAGTAATGCATGGAAATGACAAGGTGCTTCCAAAGGGTGCTTTTTAATAAGAAGGTGATGACCAACATAAAAGTAAATAGATAGGCCCTTCGCAAGGGAAGGTGGATTTGTAGAGGTGCCTTAACTCGATTTTGAAATAGAGATGAATAATATTTTGAGCGTATACTTTCATTGTCAACATAACAACTATGAGTTCTCGATATCTTCCATGCTACACACATTATAGGTGGTTCCCAAACAAATGGTAAAGTTTATACTCCCCACCACCAACAAGCATCAATCCATCACTTGCTCAAACAACGGTTTCCAACTAACAACAACTCGGGGAGTTTTGTTTAATTATTTTGATTTGATTTGCATGGGACGGGCATCCCGGACCACCATTTTCTCATGAATGAGGAGCAGAGTCCACCCTCTTGAGAATAACCCCTAACATGGAAGATAAGTATATCTCTAGTTGATACATGAGCTGTTCGAGCAAAAACAGAATTTCATTTGAAGGTTGGGAGTTTAGCACATACAAATTTACTTGGAACGGCAGAAATACCGATATAGAAAGATATGGTGGACTCATATGGAATAACTTTGGGGTTTATGGAGTTTGGACAAAAGATTCCCGCTTAGTACATGAAGGCTAGAAAGAGACCAAATAAAACCAGAGAGCGACAAACCATGAACATGCATTAAAAATTAATCCACCAGTAAGCATGAGTAGGATATAATCCACCATGAACATAAATATCATGAAGGCTATGTTGATTTTGTTACTACATGCGTGAACATGTGCCAAGTCAAGTCACTAATCATTCAAAGGAGGATACCTTATCATACCACATCACAACCATTTAATAGCATGTTGGCACGCAAGGTAAGCCATTATAAGCTCCTAGCTAATTAAGCATGGCATAAGCAACTATAATCTCTAATTGTCAATGCAAACATGTTTATTCAAATAGGCTGAATCGGGAACGATGAACTAATCATATTTACAAAAACAAGAGAGGGCAAGTTCATACCAACTTTTCTCATCTCAACCACCCATCATATATTCATTATTGCCTTTCACTTGCATGACCGAACGGTGTATAATAATAATAGTGCACGGCATTGACTAAGCCGGAATCTCCAAGCATTCAATTAAAGGGAGAATACAAGGTAATATGGGCTCTAAGTTAAATCAACAATCATGCATATGAGAGCCACTAAACATTTTTATTATGGTCTTTCCTCTCAACCCCCAAAGGAAAGAAAGGAAATAAAACTATTTACACGGAAAGCTCCCAACAAGCAAAAGAAGAATGAGAAATATTTTGGGTTTTTTTATTACTACTACAAGCATGGAAATTAAACTAACTAATTTTTTGGTTTTCTTAAGGTTTATCAAAACACAAGAAGAAAGCTAGAAAAAGAAATTAAACTAGCATGGATAGTACAATGAAAAGTATGAACAACCGATAAAATAGTGTGTGAACATGAATGTAATGTCGGTGGAAATACGATTCAAGCTTAGGCTTTTGGCCTAAGTTGTTCTATGGCCATGGATAGCTCGACCGATATCTGGTTGTAACGGGTCAATTAAGATGCAGCCCAATGCCTCATGAGCTGCGGCATGGCGGGAGCTGCCTGCTTCCTCGATTCGGTTGCTTCCTCCCGTGTTAAACATATCTTTTTTTCCGGTAATCAAAAGGGTAGGAGCAGGAGAGTAACATGGACAATGCTACATCCCAAAGATTAATAACTGGGAATTGTTCATTTCTCAAGGAAATGATGACCATATAGCATTATAATCTAAATAAGCGGAGGCAACTCCATATCACCCTCAATGGAGGTATACCAAGATAATTAGCAACACGGTCCATAAACCTCCAAACATATCTCCAGATAAACCATTATTATGCAACCCACGGCAACAATTGCCCCGTTGTAATCTTTATTACCTAATACAAAGACTCTTGAGGACACAAAGATCGGAACACACATGTGACATGCTTCATCTTTACCATTAATGCAACCAATGAAAAGAGCAAAATAATGTATAGCAAAGAAAACAATGCTCCCTATGGTAGCTTGTGCTATATCTCTAGATTCTCCCACAAAGGATACTAGCAAGAAAGTCTTTATATTCAGATTTACGGGTTCATTAACACTACCCCACCGTGGAAGTTTGGTGGTAGTAAAATCTTCTAGGTCCATGGTATATGATTGATCATAAATATCAAAAGGACACTTTGAGAATTACGAAGATGAAAATTTAAACCTTCTCAACAATGAATTCACCAAAAAGTAGTAATCGAGGAACTTATCTTGCATGAAGTCCTCAAGATCGGATTACGCACATATGCATCAAATTCATCCTTGATGCCCGATTTACCATAAACTCTTCCGACGGCCATTCACAAGGCCGACATCGCCTTCCCTTGGTGGTTCATCGCCTTGCTCAAACATGGGTTCCGGTTTGTTCTTGAAGAACCACCTTGGTACATTTTCCTAGACATATTTCTTCCTATGGAATATTTCTGAAATTTTAGTAACTCAAAATAAAAGTTAATCAAACTAAACAAGATTGATAGCAACTACTCCCACAAGTGCCTAGAGCCTATATCATGCATTAGAATTACTTGGGACCTCATAAATTGGCATGCAAGCTCAAGAACAGGGTCACCTAGGCAGCAAAAATTTTTGCAATGAATAAAGCACTAGAACGAAAACTAATTGGACCATTGAGGAATCACATCCCAGAACAATCTCCCAAAGCAGTTTTATTAATGGAGCTTTGAGCAAGGAGATCAAAATCGGAAATAGAGCTAGAGCTCGTGCTTGAGCTGGATGGGGATTTTTTGGGAGGAAGATGGAGTGTGGGTGGAACAAGTGGAGGGGGGACACCATGGGCCTGATGAGGGGGGGCGCCTGACCCTCGTGGCTGTGTGCTTGCCTCTTGTTCTCGCCTAAAATCCCAAATATTCCATAAAAAATCATACTAAATTGGGGGCATTTGGAGAACTTTTATTTTCGGGATATTTTTCATTGCAATGATAATTCAGAAAAGAGACAGAAAATACTATTTTTGCTTTATTTATTCTAAATAACAGAAAGTAAAAGGAGGGTACAAAAGGTTGTGCCTTCTAGTTTCATCCATCTCATGATCATCAAAAGGAATCCACTAACAAGGTTGATCAAGTCTTGTTAACAAACTCATTCCGAATAACATGGAACCGAAGAAATTTCGAATAACACTAGGTTACCTCAATGGGGATACAAATATCCCCAATAATAAGAATATCATATTTCTTCTTGAAAGGGAAGAGGAAATTCAAAACCTCCAATAATGATAGTTGGAACTTTTCTAATAGAATTGATGCTATGAACTTGAGGTTGTTTCTGAAAGTGTACCGGATGCTCATTACCATTAACATGAAAAGTGACATTGCCTTTGTTGCAATCAATAACAGCCTCGCAGATTCAAAAAGGGTCTACCAAGGATAATCGACATACTATCGCCCCTCGGAAATATCAAGAATAACAAAGTTCGTTAAGATAGTGATATTTGCAACCACAACAGTACATCCTCACAAATACCGACAATCATAGCATTGATTTATCCCATTTGCAAAGATATTTTAGTAGGTGTCAACTTATTCAATTCAAGTCTACGATATAAAAGAGAGGCATAACACTAACACCGCCCAAGATCACATAAAGCAGTTTTAACATAGTTTCTTTTAATGGAGCATGGTATAGTTGGTACCCCGGATATCCAAGTTTTTTTGGTATTCCACCCAAAGTATAGTTAGCAAGCATGGTGGAGATTTCCTTCCGATATCTTCCTTTTTATTTGTAATAATATCCTTCATATATTTAGCATAAGGATTTACTTTAAGCATATCACCAAGCGATACGTAAGAAGATAGGTCTAATGAAAGCGCCAAAATTCATCATCCTTTTTTCTTGGATGGTTTAGGAGGAAAAGGCATGGGTTTCGGAACCCATGGTTTTCTTTATTGTGCTTCCTAGCAACAAAATTCTCTTATCATAACATTGATTCTTTGATTGTGGGTTATCAAGATCAACAGAAGTTCAATCTCTACATCATTATTATTTAGGTTGAGCATCAACATGAACATCATCATTAACATTATCACTAGGTTCATGTTCATCACCGATTGTGTTTCAAAGATCGAGATAGAAATATCATTGGGATTCTCGGTGTCTCAACAGGTTCACTAGAAGCATGCAAAGTCCTATCCTTTTTTTTTTTTTTCTTTTTAGGACTAGGTGCATCTAAATTTTTTCTTTGAGAATCTTGCTCAATTCTCTTAGGGTGGCCTTCGGATACAAAGGTTAATGAGTCAACCTACCAGTTCTAGTAGCCACTCTAACAAAGAAAGTCATGTTTATTATTTAATTCATCGAGCAAATCACTTTGAGCTTTAAGTACTTGTTCCTTTGAGTGGTAAACCATAGAAGATATTTACTAATGAGTTTAAGTTCACCTTTAACTCTAGCCATATAATCACCAAAGCGCCCAATCACGTAAGCATTACTTCTTTAATTCTCTACCAACATAAGCATTGAAACTTTCTTGTTCTAGCCATAAAGTCATCAAATTCATCTAAACATTGGCTAGGAAATTTAGTAGACGGGATTTCAACTTTATCATATCTATAGAGAGAATTTACCTTTACTATCTATGTCTTTCAAGGCCATGTGCTTCGAAAGGTATATTAAGACCATGTATTTCTTCAATAGGAGGTAAATTTTAACATCTTTCAGCTTTAATACCTTTTTTCTTTCATAGATTTCTTTGCCTCTTGCATATCTTTAGGAGAAATAGAACACCTCTTCTTCTTGAGTAGGTTTAGGAATAGGCCGAGTTGGCTCAATTGGTTGAATTGGCCTCAGAATAGCCCAATTTTTTTCATTAGTCAACATATTATTCAATAGCAATTCAGCTTGGTCGTCTGTTTTTTCCCAAAACATAACCAAGACAACTATCCAAGTGGTCCTTGGAAGCATTGGTTAGTCCATTATAAAAGATATCAAGTATTTCCTTTTTCTTAAGAGGATGATCAGCAAAGCATTATAATCGGAGAAGGCCCCAAGCTTGTGGGAGACCTTCTTCAATTTAATTAAAATTATATATTTCCCAAAGCAGCTTGTTTCTTATGAGCAGGAAATATTTAGGTGAAGAATAAATCATATCCCGGGACTACGACACAACCGGATCAAGAGAATTAAACCAAGTTTTAAAGGCCACCCTTTAATGAGAATGGAAATATCTTAAGGATATAATAATAGCAAGATTTCTCATCATTAGTGAACAGGTGGGCTATATCATTCAATTTAGTAAGATGTGCCACAATAGTTTCGATTCATAGCCATAAAAGGATCGATTCAACCAAAGTAATTATCTCAGATCGACAGAGAATTCATAATCCTTATCAAGAATAAAGATAGGTGAAGTAGCAAAATCGGGCATATTTCATTCTAGCATTCGAGATTTGCTTAAGTTTAACTAGTAACTTCTTAAGATCAGATCTATCATTGCAAGCAAGAAAATCTCTAGGTTTTTCGCCCATAACATAACCCCGGAACAATAAACATATTTAGGGGAGAACCTTCATCATCACTATCTTCAATAATTTCATTCTCTCTAACCCCAGCAAGTTGGTCATCAAGAAATTCACCTAATGGCAAGGTAGTATCAAGCACATAAGTAGTTTCATCATAAGTATCATGCATAGTAGAAGTGGCATCATCGATAACATGCCATATATCGTAATCTGGCAGAAGGTGTTTAGGTGTCGCAAGCTTACTCAAAAATGAAGGAGAAAGTCTAGTGGAGCTAGATGGCGCTTCCTTACCTCCCTCATAGTTGAGGGAAAAAATTTAGTTCTTTCATCTTCAAGTTCCTCATAGTGATCACAGATATAAATCCCAAGTGACTCAAAGAATAGAGCTATGCTTCCCGGAATGGCGCCATAAAACAGCCTTGATAACCCACAAGTATAGGCGACGAAAGTTTTCGAGGGCGAGTACTAAACCCAAATTTATTGATTCGACACAAGGGAGCCAAAGAATATTCTCAAGTATTACTAGTTGAGTTGTCAATTCAACCACACCGATAACTTAGTATCCGCAGAAAGTATTTAGTAGCAAAGTAGTATGATAGTAATGGTAATGTGATAAAAGTAACGGTAGCAGTTTTGTAGTAATTTAACAAGAGTAACGGTAAAGCAAATAAGCAAAGAACAATATGTGAAAAGCTCATAGGCATTGGATCGGATTTGATAATTATATCGGATGTGGTTCCTCATGTAATAGTTATAACATAGGGTGACAGAACTAGCTCCATCATCATGTAATGTAGGCATGTATTCCAATATAGTCATACGTGCTTATGGAAAAGAACTTGCATGACTTTTGTCCTACCCTCCCCGTGGCAACGGGTCCTAATGGAAACTAAGGGATATTAAGGCCTCCCTTTAATAAAGAACCGACCAAAGCATTAGCACTTAGTGAATACATGAACCCTCAAACTACGGTCATCACCAGAAGTATCCCATTATTTACTTCGGGTTGTTCGGATCATAACACACAATAGGTGACTATAGACTTGCAAGATAGGATCAAGAACTCACATATATTCATGAAAACATAATAGGTTCAGATCTGAAATCATGGCACTCGGGCCCCACCGACAAGCATTAAGCATAGCAAAGTCAAAAACATCAATCTCGAACATAGTGGATATTAGGATCAAACCCCAACAAAACTAACTTGATTACATGGTAAATCTCATCCAACCCATCACCGCCCAAAGAAGCCTTACGATGGAATTACTTACCGGCGGTGAGCATCATGAAATTGGTGATGGAGGATGGTTGATAATGACTACGGCGACGAATCCTCTCAGGAGCCCCGAACGGACCGATCAGCCTCCCGGAGATATTAGGGCTTGGCAGCGGCCCGATCGTAAAAACGGATGAAACTTTCTCTGTTTTTTCTCCGTGAAAGAGAATATATAGAGTTGGAGTTGAGGCTGGACATCCGGGGCCCACAGGGTGGGCGCCCCTGTGGGAAGGCCCCCCACCCTCGTGGGATGGGTGGGCCCTTGGCCTTGATTTTTCCCAAGATTTTTTATATTTTCCAAAAATAATCTCCGTGGATTTTAGGTCATTACAGAACTTTTGTTTCTGCACAAAAATAACACCATGGCAATTTCCAAAAAGAACGCCATCCGGTTAGTTTCATTCAAATCATGGTTAGAATCCAAAATAAGGGCAAAAGTGTTTGAAAAGTAGATACGACGGGACGATTAACAGGGAGGAGTCCCCGAATTAAGGGGGGCGCCTTTTCTTTCTCCTTCCCTTCCCTTTTCCCAGAAAAGGAAGGGCGAACCATTAGGACCCCAAGTAGGACCTCCCACTTGGGGGGCGCCTTAGGGCCCCTCCTCCCTCCCTCCTTTATATACAAGGGGCCTTCCTAGAACACACATCAATTGTTCACTGCAAGCGCCCCTTCAAAGTTTCCCATCGGTCATATTCCGGTGCTTGGAAGCCTCGTGGATCATATCATCATCACCGCCACCACGCCTTCGGCCGATGGAACTCATTTACTTCCTCGACTTCGGCCGGATCAAGAGCTCAAGGGACATCATCGGGCCGACCGGTATTAACTTCGGAGGTGTCGAACGCTCGAACTGACGGTCGTAACGAGAAGACGCTCGAACATCACCCACGCGCAAAACACTTCCGCTTTTCATCTACGAGGATACGGGACACACTCTTCCCTCTCGCCAGGATGCATCTTCTAGATAGATCTTGCATGAGCGAGATATTTTTTGAAATTGTATGCTACATTTCCCAACATCGAACTCACAACACCGAATTCACGTAAAGTTGCTCTCCCCAACCGAAGCTACCGCCAATTATTGGTTAGAACAAGAGGCAAATACCTAATGATAAGGCCATGTTATTTTATTGCAAGAACCATTCATCTATTGTATCACTTAATATTTTTAATTATATGGAAAAAAGATCGTGATTTTGAAAAAGTTCTGCATTTTGGAAGAAAATTTCACAAACCTGAAAAAAGTTCATTAATTTTCCAAAAAAAGTTCATCAATTTTGCAAGAAAAGTTCATCAAACTTGAAAAATGTTCACAGATTTTGAAAAGAAAAATAATCGAATTTGAAAAATTGTTCATCAAATTTGAGAAAAGGTTCATCAATTTTGATTAAAAATTCCAATGATTTTGAAAAACATTCATCGGATTTAAAAAATATTTTCAAAAAATTTCATCGAACTAGAAAAAAGTTCATAGAATTTGAAAAAACTTAAAAATGCTTGAAAATTTTCACCAAATTTGAAAAAGTTTACCGGTTTTTAAAAATTTCTCCAGTTTTGAACAAAATTCTCATGGATTCTAAAAAAAGGTTTATCAAATTTGGAAAATAGTTCACTGATTTAAAAAAAAATATCGCCGATTTTGAAGAATGTTCATCAATTTAGAAAAAGGTTACTACAACCTATTGATACTTTACAGGTGAAAATATTTATGAACAACTGTACCCACACTATTTATTGCACGACATTTAAAAAAACGCAATTTTATTCAAGAAAGTGCATTTATTTAAAACACAACTTAGGAAAATTTTCATTTTATACAAAAAACTCACGAAATTAGTAAAAAATATTCACTTATTCAAAAAAAATCACGACCTTTAGAAAAGTTCATCAACTTTCGAAAAAGTTTATAAATTTTCAAAAAAAGTTGATGGATTTTATAAAAAAGTTCATTGATCTTCAAAAAAGTTCATGAAATTTAAAAAAACATCAAATTTGGAAAAAGTTCATCGAACGTGAATAAAATTCACTGATTTGAAATAAAGTTCATCAGTTTTTGAAAAAAGTTCATCGAATTGTTGAAAAGTTAATCAATATGAAAAATAAAAAGAGATAGAGAGAACCGAAAAACACAAAAAGAAAAGGACTATGATATTTGGCACATGTGTGCCATATAACCAAAAACTGCCACACCTCTACTTTCTTCACTCTAAATAGATGCATACATTAGCTTGATTCTTTCTCCTTTCAATTGCATTTCTCCTTCTAATTAAATACATACACTAAAGGACAAAAAGGATGATGTCATTCTAGATTCTCTTTATTAAAAAATTTAAAATATTTTGTAGTTCAAACCATCGCCGATTAAAAAACGTTTTACGTAAAAGATTTCGACGAGATCTTCAAACTAGATCTCATGTTGACATGTTCCGATGACTTTTTTAGCCAAAAATTACCATGCCTAGGCTACAAATTACCATGCATTTTATATGCAAGTTCCTTGCTTTTCCACATGTTTATTGGAGGCATAAAATGGTTCACCGACATGCCAGTTCATATATTACCATGATATATTCATATAAGTTATCGTGCTCAAGGGTTCTTATATTACCATGTTGTTTTAGGCCTGCGGTTCAGATATTACCATGCTTTTGGTCAATGTTATAGTGGTGCTTGTACATGAGTTATCACCATGGTTCATATATTACCATGATGTTTATCGGAGGGATGTTCTTAACATTTTTCCCGCTTGATCAAAGTTATTGTGGTGTTTGTAAGAGGTATGTGAGGCGATGTAACCATGCTATTTAACAAAATTTACGGGTGTGTTTTCAATAATTTCCCCACCGGTAAAATATTACCATGGTATTTATAGTAAGTTATGAGGTATAGATGGGTATATTACCATGGCTATCTTTTCAAAAAAAATCTCCATATCGAATTTACCCGGGTGTTTGTACCTAAATTATCAAGGTTGTGGTGCGAATTTACTATGCTATTTACATACAAAATCTACCAAAGGTATTTTTTCGACCACTTTTACTACTCTTCCCCAAATCAAGATGATTACCGTGATATTTACACACAAGTTACGGGTTATTTTCAACAACTTCATCCACCCAAATCAAACTTATCATGGTGTTTGTGAGTAACTTATCAGGTCTGAATTGTATATTACCATGTTATTTAAACAAAAGTTACCAACAATATGTTTCCAAAACTTTTTCCGTGGGTCAAAGCAACGTACTATTTTTAAGTTTTTGTATCTACGGTAAATACATTACCGGCTATTTACCTAGAAGTTATTGTGGGTAATGTTCTTCAACAAAAATTCAGGGTCAACAAGTTATCATGGTGTTTGAACAAGAGTTATCAGGTCTCCGGGGTAAATTATCATGTTATTTACACATAAGGTACCGAGTATATGCTTTTCAATAACTTCCTCCATCCGGTCAAAATTATCATGGTGTTTTTGCTTACGCTTTCAAGTTTGTGGTGCGATATTACCAGATGTTTAACAAATTTACCGAGGGTACGCTTTCCAACAAGTTTTCCCCTAGATTAAAATTAACCGCTTGTTTTTGTGTAAGTTATCATGTCTGCAGTGTGTATACTATCATGCTATTTGCATATAAGTTACTGGGGTTTGTTTTTAATAATATTTTTCTTCAAATTTAATGTGGTGTTTTTACGTAAATTATCAGGTATGTCGGATAAATTACCATAATATTTACACAGAAGTTATAAATGATATATTTCTGTAATATTTTATTTCGGGTCAAAGTTATCACGGTGTTTTATGCGCAAGTCGGTAGGTCTTAAAATGTAGTACAAGTGATCTACTAGAAAAGCCTCTAAAATGATGTAAAAGTATAAGAACAGAGAGACATATAACCTCATTAGTACTACTGAAATGATGTAATGTCAAGCGTCTGAAATAGCATGAGTTTTCATAACTTTTACATTATTAAGGTTTAGTATAGAATATGGGGATTTTTAGTAGTAAGTGTCAAAGTCTTTAGTAGTATAAACCTCAAGTTCAGAGGCTTTTAGTACTGTTTAAGGTTTTGAAACTTGTTCTTTAGTAGTGTATGAGGTTGAGAGGTTCTTTAGCATATGAGATTCAGTAGTAAAAGTTTTCAAACCTAATTTCAACAGTACAAATGTGGTTCGTTAGTAGTATAGTGTATGCCTTTTCAGTAGTTCATTTGTATACTACTAAAAGAATATCATACGACCAAGCGTCAAGTTCAGAGGTTCTTAGTATAGCATGAGCCAAGCGTCAAGTTTCAGTTTCAGAACAACTAGTTTAGACTGGACTGTCAACTTTCAGTTTTAGAACAACAAGTTCAGACTTAAAACGTATAGGAAGAAAGAAAGTGCTCTCGTCAGAAACCACATAGACAGGTGAGTCGTATGCTTGATCAACGCGCCAGGCAGAGTAACGATCAAGCATTAATAAGAGGTAAAAAGGATCTCTGCTATTTGGTGATGGATTGATGAGGAGGTGGAGTGGTAAATGCCCAGTTTTCAGTTAATAAACTGCTGCTTTTCTGCACAAGTTTCAGATATAAGGCCATGAGACAGATAACCTCACCACCGTCCACTGCTTTCAGTAAAGCGTGCTGCTCGAGCCGCCCGATAATTTTGGCTCGGCTGTGTTCTCTCTGCCTCCCGATGGAAAGCCCGTTTCACGACGGCGTGTGCGTGCGTGCATGAACGATTTCATCAGGAAAATAAGGCCATGAACGACGACGACCTGGGAGGCGCGGAAGGTAGCGCCGTGCGGCTACAGCGGGCGCGCTGGCCCCGCGGCGGCCGCGCATGGCGGAGGTCCAGGTGCTGCACCTCCCCACTCCATCGTGCCGCCGTGGAGCATCAATCAGGAAGGTCACGCCGGGGATCCCATCCTGTCGCGTCGTCGCTGGCAGAACGAAGGAGGAGCGGGGCCACGGCTGCGTCGCCTTCAGGAGGAAGGAAAAAAGCCGACGGGCCTCCTCGTCGGGAGGAAGAGGGATAGTGGCCTCGTTTTGGATGGAAGGAGGCCCGGGCGTCGGGGCAGGGGATGCAGTCGCACGAAGGATTGTGGCGGGCGTTCGAGCAAAAACTTGTGCGTCGCGTGATCCAAATCGAACGGCACCTGATGCGGTAGGTCGGTTTTGCAATCTGCCCACGGTTGCCACGTACATATTTCGAAAAGAAAAGCAAAGAGAAAATGAAACAAAAAACGGAAGAAAGCTGGGTAAAGAAAAGCCAGAACCCAGCGTCGAAAACCGGGTGAAAAAACCAAACTAGGACTCCCACGCATAAGCCGCTCTGTATCCAAGATGGTTAGTGTGGTTTATTACGACCCATGCGATTCTGAGTTCGAATCCCTGCAGCGCACCAACTATTTGAGTTTTAACAAAGAAAAAAATAAGTGGGCCGCCGTTAACGCCTGTAAGCGCCTTGAGAATTTCCACCTTAATCGGCCGCCTTTGGCGCCCTTAGCCGCCCCAAGGAGAGAGGCGCCATCAACTCCATCATCATCCGCCTTCACCGATGGTTCTTCGATTATTTCACCGCCCCCACCACCTCCCGGAGCCGGATTAGATCTTCCTTGGGGGGCCGCTTTCCACTTTTTAAGATTTGTTTATTAAAATTTTTTTCTTAAACCATGGCCCAAATCCCAAACCATTTTCATCCTTGTATTTCACGCCGAGATCTTTGAAATTAGACCACATGTTAATAGGTTTTGAAATTTTTTTTACAAAAAGGGAAAACCGGAAGAGAAAAAATGAGCCGAAACACTTTTTTCACATTTTCCTTTCCGAATCCCTTCAAGGAAGCAAATCCTCCACGGAAGCAAAATATCCCTCTCATAGAAGCACGAGAGGCACAACTTTGCCTCTCATGAAAGCAAATTTGTTGCTTCACAATAAGAAATTTTTTTGGGTTTTTTTCCCAAAATTTTTAAAATTTTTTCCAAAAAATTTTTTTTTTGGTTTCCCCAAAATTTTTTTTTTAAACCCTTTCCCCCCCCTTTTTTTAAAAAAAAAAAATTTTCCCAATTTAAATTCCCCAAGCCCCCTTTCCCCCCCAAAAAATTTTTTTTTAACCCTTTTTTCCCCCCCCAACCCCTTTAAAAAAATTTTTTTCCCCGGTTTTAAAAACCCTTTAAATTTCCCAAAAAAAATTTTTAAAACCCCCCCCAAGGGGGCCCCCCCCCCCCCCCCCAAAAAAAGGCCCTTTTTTGGGGAAATTCCCCCCCCCAAACCAAAACCCCAAAACCCTTTTCCCAAATTTTTAGGGGCCCCCCTTTTATTTGAAAAACCCTTAAATTTTTAAAAACCCCCCAAAACCCCTTTTTTAAAAAAAAAAATTTTTTCCCCCCCCGGGGAAAAATTTTTAACCCCCCCTTTTTTTTAAAACCCAAAAAACCTTTTCCCCAAAAAAGGCCCCAAAAAGAACCCCTTTTTTGGGTTTTTCCCCTTCCCCCAAAAAAATAAGGGAAAAAACCCCTTTAAAAACCCCCGGGGGGAAAGGGGAAAAAAACCCCCCCCCCCCAAAAATCTTTAGGTTTTTTAAAAAATTTTTTTTCCCTTTTTTCCCTTTTCCCTTTCCAAAATTTTTTATTTTTTTCCCAAACCTTTTTTCCCCTTTTAAACCCCAATTTTTCCCAAACCCCCAACCCCTTTTTTAAAAATTTTCCCCCCAAATTTTTTTTGGGGGGGGAAAAAAAAATTCCTTTTTTGGGGTTTTAAAAGCCAACCCCAAAACCCCCCCCCCCAAAAAAATTTAAAATTTAAAAAAAGGAAAAAGGGGGGGGGGGAAAATAAAAAAAATTGGTTTTGGGAACCAAAAAGGGAAAAGGGAATTTTAAAAAAAAGGGAAAAGGGTTTTTAAAAAAGGGAAAAAAAAAAAATTTTTTTCCCCCGGGGGGTTTTTAAAAGGGAAAGGTTAAGGTAAAATTTTTTGGGGTTTTAAAAGGGCCTTTTGGAAATTTCCGAAAAAAAAAAGGAAAAAAAGGGGGGAAAAAAAAAGGGGGGGAAAAAAATTTGGAAAGCCCCAAAAAAACCCAAAAATTTTTGGGAAAAAAAAAACCCCGGGTTTTTTTCCCCCCCCCAAAACCTTGGGTTTTTTAAATTTAAAGGAAAAGGAATTTTAAAGGTAAAATTGGAACCGGGGTTCCAAAAGGGAAAAAAAATTCCCCCCAAAAAAAAAAAAAAATAAAGGGGGGCCCCCCAAAAGGGGGTTTTTAAAACAAAAGGGGTTTTTTAAGGGGGTTTTTCAAAAAAAGGTTTAAAAAAAAAATTTTTTTTTAAAAAGGAAAAGGGGTTTTTTCCCACCCCCCTTTTTTTTCCCCCCAAAAAAAAATTTTTTTAAAATTTAATTTGGGTTTAAATTAAAAAAAAATTAACGGGGTTTTAAAAAAAAAGGAAAAAAAAAAAAAAAAACCGGGCCCAAAAAAAAATTTTTGGAAATTTTAAAAAAAAAAAAGGGGGAAAAACCCCCAAAAAAAGGGGGAAAAAAACCCAAAAGGGGAAAAAATTTTTTTCCCCACCCCCGGGGGGCAAAAAAAAGGGGGGAGAAACCCCCCAAACCCCGGGTTAAAAAGGGGAAAAACCCCCCCCCAAAAAAAAACCTTTCCCTTTTTTTGGGTTTAAAAAAAAGGGGGGGGACTTAAACCCAAGAAAGGGGCCAAGGGGGGCCCCCCTTTTTGGGGTTTTTTTAAAAATTTTTTTTTAAAAAACCCTTGGATTTGGGGTTTTTTTTAAACCCAATTTTAAAATTTTGGAAAAACCCTTTAAAAAAAAAAAATTTTTTAAAAAAAACCAAACCCCCCAAAAAGGTTTTCAAAATTTAAAAAAAAGGGAAAAAACCCTTTAAAAGGGGGGGTTTTTTTTAAAATTTTTAAAAAAACCCTTTTCCACCCAAAGGAAAAACCAAACCCCAAAAAAGGGGGCCCCTTTTAAAAAAAAAGGAAATTTTTAAAAAAATTTTTTTCCCAAAAAAAAAAATTTAAAAGGGTTGGGTTTCCCGGGGCCCTTTCCCCCAAAAAGGGGGCGGCCCTTTGGGGGGGCGCCCCCCTTTTTTTCCCCCCCCCTTAAAAAACCCAAAAAAATTTTCCAAAAAATTTTTTTTTTTCCCCCAAAAAAAAATTTTTTTCCAAAAAAAAAGGGCCCATTTAAAAAAAATTTTATTTTTCCCCCAAAACAAAAAAGGTTTTGGGTTTTTTAAAACAATTTTTTTTTAAAAAAAAAAGAAAAAAAAAAAAAAAAATTTTTTTTTTAAAAAAAAGGGGGTTTTTAAAAAGGGATTTTTTAAAAACCCAAAACCAATTTTTTTTCCCCCAAAAAAAAAAATAGGGTTTTTTAAAAAATTTTTAAAAAAAATTTTTAAAAATTTAAAGTTTAAAAAAATTTTTTTTTAAAAGGAAAAAAAAAAAAAAGGAAATTTTGGGTTTAAGGGGGAAAAAAATTTTTTGGGAAAAACCAAAAACCAAAAAAAAAAAAAAAAAAAAAATTTCCCCAAAATTTTTAAATAAAAAAAAAAAAAAATTTTTTTAAACCCTTCCAAAAAGGGTTTTTAAATTCCAAAAATTTTTAAAAAAAAAATTTTTTTAAATTTTTTAAAAAAAACCCTTAAAAATTTTCCAAAATTTTTAAAACCCAAAAATTTTTTTCCCAAAAGGGAAAAAAAAAAAAAACCAAAAGGGAAAAAATTTTCCCAAAAAAAATTTTTTTTTTTTTGGTTTCCCCCAAAATTTTTAAAAAAAGGGGACCCCCTTAAGAAACCCCAAAAAAAAATAAAGGGTTAAAAATAAATTTAAAAAAAAAAATTTTTTGGGGTTTTTCCCCCCAAAAAAAAAAAAAAAAATAAAAAAAAAAAGGAAATTTTTTTTTTTAAAAAGGGAAAATTAAATTTTTTTTGGGTTTTTTTTCCCAAAAAAAAAAAAGGTTAAAAAGGGGCGGAAAAAAAAAAAGGGGAAAAAAAACCAAAAAAACAACCCTTTTCCTTTTTTAAAATTAATTTTTTTTAAAAATTAAAAAATTATTTTTTCCCCTTTGCCCCTTTTTTCCCCCCTTTAACAATTTTTTTGGGCCTTTAAAAAAAAACCCAACCCCAAAAAAACCGGGGGGCCCCCAAAAAACCCCTAAAAATTTTTTAAAAAAAAAAATTTTCCCCCCTTTTTAATAAAAAAAACCCGGAAAAAAAATTTTTAAAAAAAAAAAATTTAACCAATTTTTTTTTTTCCCCCAAAATTTTTAAAAAAACCCCGGGGGTTTTTTTAAAATTAATTAACCAAAAAACCCCAAAAATTTTAAAGGGAAAAAAGGGGGTTTTTTCCCTTAAAACCCAAAAATCTTAAAGAAAAATTTTTTAAATTTTTTTAAAAACCCCCCAAAGGGGGGGAAAAAAAAACATTTTTTCCAAAAACCCAAAACAAAAAAAAAATGAAAATTTAAATTTTGGTTTTTAAAAAATAAAAGGGGCCCCTTTTTTTTTTTAAGGTTTATTAAAAACCCCCAAAAAAAAAAAGGGGAAAAAACCCCCTTTTTGGTTTAAATTTTTCCCCATTTTTTTTAAAAATTTTTTTTTTTTGGGGGAAATTTTGTTTTGGGAAAAAAAGTTTTCCTAAAAAAGGGGTACCCCCTTTTTTTTTTCCCCCCCAAAATTTTTTAAAAAAGGGGCCCGGCCCCCTTTTTTAAAAAAAATTTTTTTTTTCCCAAAAAAATTTTTTTTAAAAAAGGGGGAAAGGAAGGAAAAGGGGAAAAAAGGGGGTTTTTTAAAGGGGGGGGGGTTTTAAACCGGGGGGGCCCCCGGGGGGGCCCCTTTCCCCCCGGGGGGTTCCAAATTTTTCCCAAAAAAAATTTTTTTTTTAAAAATTTTTTCCCCAAAATTTTTTTTTTTAAAAAAAATTTGAAAAAAAAAAAAAAAGGGGAAAAAAGGTTGGTTTTTTTACCCTTAAAAAAAAAAAAAAAAAGTTTTAACAAAAAAAAATGGCCCCGGAAATTTGGAAAAAATTTTGGGGATACAAAAAAAATTTAAATATTAATTTTTTTATTTAAAAAAAAAAAATAAAATTTTAAATTTTTAATTTGATTTTTTTTAAAAAAAAAAGGAAAAGGGTTTAAAAAAAAATTTCCCCAAAAAATTCCCCCCGGGGGGTTTAAAAAACCCCCCCCCTTTCCCAAAATAAAAAAAAAAAACCCCCCTTTTCCCAAAAAACCCCCGGGCCCAAAACCCGAAAATTTTTTTTTTTTTCCCCCCCAAAAAAAAAACCCCTTTTTAAAAAAACCCCTTTTTTTTTTTTTTTTCCCGGAATATTTTTTTTTTTTAAAATTAAAAAAAAAAATTTTAAAAATTTTTTTTTTAAAAAATTTTTTTAAAAATTTTTTAAAAAAAAATTTTTTGGGAAAAAAAAAAACCCAAAAAAGGGGTTTAAAAAAAATTTTCCCAATGGTTTTTTTCCCCGAACAAAAAAAAGGAATTTTGGGGGAATCCCCCAAAAAATTCCCAAAATTTTTTTTTAAAAAATTTTTAAAAAAAAAAAAATTTTTTTTTAAAAGGGGAAAATTTGGGGGTTTTTTTGGGGTTTGGAAATTGGGTTTTTTTTTTTTTGGGGGACAAAATTTTTTTGGGGGGGTTTTTTGGGGCCCCCCTTTTTTTTCCCCCAAAATTTTTAAAAAAAAAAAATTTTATTTTAAATTTGGGGGTTTTTTTTGGGTTTTTTTTTTTTTTAAATTAATTTTTCCCAAAAAAAAATTTTTGCCCCCAAAAAAATTTTTTTAAAAAAAAGGAAAAAAGGTTTTTTTTTTCCCCTTTTTGGGTTTTAAAAAAAAAAAGGTTTTTAAAAAAAAATTTTTTTTTCCCAAAATTTAAAAAAATTTTTTTAAAAAAATTTTAACCTCTTGGGTTTAAAATTTTTTAAAAATTTTTTCCAATTTTTTGGAAAAAAAAAAAAAAATTTTTAAATTTGGCCTTTTTTTAAATTTCCCAATTTTTTTAAAAATTTTTTCCCAAAGGGGGTTTTTTTTAAAAAAAATTTAAAAAGGGGGAAATTTTTTGCCAAAAAAAAATTTTTTTTAAAAAACCCAAAAAAAAACCCCAATTTGGGGAAAAAAAAAAAAAAAATTTTTTTGGGGAAATTTATTTGGAAAAAAAAAACCCCCCAAAAAAAAAAATTTTAAAGGCCCCTTTTTAAAAAAATTTTTTAAAAAAAAATTTTTTTAAGGGGGGTTTTTTTTTTTTTTTTTAAAAAAAGGGTTTAAAAATAAACCCCCAAAAAAACCTTAAAAAAAAAAAAATTTTTTAATTTTCCCTTGGGTTTTTTTTTTCCAAAAATTTTTTTTTTTTTCCCCCCCCAAAAAAAATTTCCCCCCAAAAAATTTTTCCCCCCCCTTAGGTGTCACTTGGGAGCCTCCGCATGATGTGGAGTTGAACCAAGGAGTTTGTAAGGGCAAGGAGATCGCTACTTCGTGAAGATCTACCCCGAGTAAGGCTAGTCCTCCGGCGTAAGCCATGATGGCATAGACAAGGTTGCTTCTTCGTGGACCTTCGGGTGGAGCCTCCGTGGACTCAAGCAGCTGCTACCTCCGTGGGTTGAAGTCTCCATCAACGTGATTGACGATAGCACCACCTATCGGAACCACGAGAAAAATCTCCGTTCTTCAACTTATGCTTGTTTCTCCACCTCTCATTTACTATACATGCAATTTACTTTCCACGCCATAACTCTAGAATTGCATGTGTAGGGTGATACTTGACTTGGTTGCTATTGTGAACTTGCTAAGAAACTACTCCAATCAAAAGGCAAATTTTAGTTGTCAAGTAGTCTAATCACCCCCTCTAGACATACTCCGATCCTACAAACCCATACGGAGGTCAAGCTTGGAGAGTACTTTAGCACCTTTGAGTTGCTCAATAGCTCATTGATGTTGGGAAGTGGATACTTGTTCTTGATTGTCTTCTTGTTCAATGGACGGTAATCAACACAAAGTCGGTCCATGCCATCCTTCTTCTCGACAAAAGAACTCCACATCCCCATGGAGATGAACTCGGTCCGATCAAACCCAGACGCTCTTGTTCATCGAAATGCTTCTTCAATTCTTTCAGCTCCTTGGGTCCAAGCTTGTAAGGATGCTTGCAAACGGGTTCAAGGCGTGCTCAAGATCAATAACGAATTCGACCGCCGATGAGGAGGCATACCCGAAGCTCTTCCGGAAGACATCTTGGTACTCACAAACGATCGAATCTAAGAGATAGCATTCAACTCGCCCTTCTCATTGAGAGAAAACAACCGAATGGTTTCATCACGAGCGCATAGATGATAACATCCTCGTAAGGGTGTGTCAATTGAATTTCCGGCAAGACAATCAAGCCGGGCCTTGTGCCGAGAAAGCCACCCATCCCAAGAATAAGATCAATATCGAGTCACCAAGAACAATTGGTTTAGCCGAAATCTATAGTCGCCCATCTTGATAGAAACATCCGAACCATGTAGCTTATGCTCATGCATTTACCCGAGAGACAATCGCTAATGGTCTAGGCAAATCTTGGAAAGACAACTCATGCTTTGCAACAAAAGGTCTTGAAATGAAAGAAAGCGATGCACCAAAGATCAAATAAGACTTTTGCAGGAATAGAGTTAATCGAAGATTACCCATGATCACGCCTCAAGAATCCTCCGCTTGAGCCGCATTCATCATGTTCACCTTTGCATACTTGGGATTATGCTTGACCACCGATTGCTTGAAGACCTCACAGGGGAGGAGGAGGAAGGCGCCTTTGGTTATGGCATTTGTTCGATAGTGACCTTTCTGCCGGCACTTGTTGCAGTCACCTCCGAGAGCGGACGGTGATAAGGAGCATTTGACCTTGGAGCTTGAGGCTGAGACTTGTTCTCGTAGCTTGGTTGGGTGGGTGGGAAGATCCACGACCACCGAGTTCTTCCCGATAAGGCCGATTTAACGGAGGAGGAGGAAGGTAGAACTTTTCGCTTTGTCGCCACTTGAGAGGAAGACGAAGACTGAATCGCATCCCTCGCTTTCTTCTTGAAGCCTCACACTTGAGCCGAGCACCTTCTAGCTTGAGTGCCATATTATAGAATTGATCAAACCGAGTAGGCTCATAAAGAACAAGAGATAACCGCAGATCCTCTCAAGGCCACCTCGAATCGATAGATCATACTTTTCTCATCAGAACGCCTTGTTTAGCAAAACGAGCAAGTTTCAAATCAGATGTTGTATTCGACAATCGACATGCTTCCTTGCTTGAGATTGCGAACTCCTCACGCTTGCTCTCAACAACACCGAAGGAATGTGGTGAGCTTTAAAGTCCCGGCGTAAATCAGTCCAAGTAATCACCGACCACCCTAGAATCCTTGTATTGTGGAACCAATCACCGCTCGATCCTTGAGCTGAAAAGACGCTAACTTAACGAGTCCTCGTGTCCGACATTGCTGCATTCAAGTGCTTGTTGATATCCACGAGCCAATCGTCGCATCCTGTGGCCTCGCACAATAACCGAAAGACTTTGGCTGGTTGGCAAGGAACCGTTGAGTGTAGGAAACCGTGGTCGATGATAGAACTGCCTTGACCTTGATTCCTTGGTTGCCTTTGGCCTTGGTTACGCTTATTGCATCACCGGATCAACAACCGAAGGCTGCTAGTGGTTGCCATCAAAGTTTGCCATGCCTCCGGAGGCGGAGGTGGAGGTGGAGGGTTCTCGACTCCTTCACGGCTCCGGATTCGACGACAGGAGCCATCCTCAAGAGGGTGACATCCGTTAGCATCTTGATAGATGATAGACAAGTTGAATCAACGGATAGAAATTGCAACATATAGTCTTCACAATAAACATTCAACAAGGATGAACGAATGAATTCCAAAGTAAACATCACGTCCATTAAGGTGAGAAGCCACTTGATAAGAGATTGATGAATAAAAATAAAAACAAGGTATGAATGGAACAAATAAGTGGTAAGGATTACCCAATCACAAACCAAATATCTCAGGAAGAAATGCTAGAGCTACTTGAATCCCACCTATAAACTCCCAAACTTTCCGTTATGCAATCAGTGTTGGGGACAGGGAGCAATATATATCTCACCCAAGCTAACAATCCCTACATCCAAATCAGATCCATCCTTCAACACATAACCAAGAAACCTTCGAAATCGTGGTACCTCAACCTTCGAAAAGCATCCGTTATACGAGTCATGGCAATACTCTGCATCACCACAAG
>JAHHZJ010007778.1:0-36924 GCA_021437245.1 Aegilops speltoides | reverse complement strand
AGGAATTCGCGGTCTGAATTGCCTACGATGAGAACATGATAGCCGAGGAATTTGAGAGTCAAATTTCCGACCGTTCTTGTCTTCTTGGCGGCAGTCAAAATATCTTATCCACCTAACGGTCATATCATTGAAGGGCATTTACGTCTTATCATGTCGGGCTGCTCCTAGGCTATAAATAGCCGCCCCTCGACCGATGGTTGGTTGGCTGCTCAGAGAACTTGACACTTGTCATCGAGAGCAACCCATCCTCAGGGACTTTGGCGAACATCATCAAGTGAGAAAACCCAAAACCAAACCCCACAAACCCAAAGTGATTGAGCATCACTAAAGAAATTGATCTGCATGGATCGGCGCTTATTACCTTTGAAGGCTGTGCTTCTTCCAGACGGTTAGGCGTCAAGGTCTAGAACATCAAGAGGAATTGTGGATCGCCGAGTGACCAAGTCTGTGAAGGTTTGGAAGTCACTGAAGACTTACCACGAGTGGTTGGGCCGAGTCTGCGTGGTCTTAGTTCAAGGAGAATCGTGAGGTGGGTGTCTGAGTTGCGGCTCGAGGCGGGTGTCGGGACTGCGTGTCCTCGAGTTTAAATACTCGGCCGCTCCAACAGACGTCGCTGAGGCAGGTTGGGCTGGTTTACCAAATCATTGTCTTCACCAACTAAGCGGTTCTATTTCCTCAACTCTTTCATTTCCTCATTCTTGTGTTGTATGTTGTTCATATCGTGCTTGAAGACTTTGGTGAAGACTTTCACAAATTCCTCAATTCAATTTCTTGATCTGTCCATCTTCATCTTGTTATCCTGTGTTTCGCTTTACGTACTCGTGCTAGTCTTCATTTCATCATGATGACTATGTTTGTATCTGTTATGTTTACTTACGAGTGCTTATTCGCTGCAAGTAGTTCTTAGCTAAGGAGTTTCCTCACCAGACAAATTCCTCGATGAAGAATTCATAAAATCGCCTATTCACCCCCCTCCGGTCGATATAGCACTTTCAATTGGTATTAGAGCAAAGTACTCCCTTGTTGTGTGTGATTTTGGTTTAACCTTTGGAGTTTTAGTTATGTCGAGCGGTATGAAGAAAGTGACATGCCCTATCTTTGCGGTCATGACTATCCCAAGTGGAAGGCCATGATGAGAAGCTCCTCATGGCAAGGAACAACGAGTGTGAACCATCAGAGATTGGTCTTCTTGATCTATGCAAGATGGCGAATCTTGATGATATTTGCAAGTACACTCGACTTGACATCATAGCGAAGGATATCATCTGCTCCTGCCTATCGAGAGATCAATTGGCGAATTATGCATCTTGGCAATTGAAGCTCATCGGGACCGAATCTCTAATATCTATGAAGGTCATCGAACTCGTCCGATCCCTGGTTTGAGGACTTCAAGGAATCTCTCAAAGCGATGACTTCGAGCGAATCATCATCTTTTATTATGCGCATTACACATCCAACGAAAAAAGTCTAAAACAAACATTGAACTTGTAAACAAAAACTAAATTGAATCCCTAAACTTTTAATCCCGAAAATCAGCACACTAAACTATTTAATCCTGGCCTATTTTAAACCTTGAGAGTATCCCCAAACAGGGGTCGCCAACGTGGCAGGTCGAATCCCGGGATTTGTTGACTAAAGTCGCGACTGCGCCGGTCCAAAACACACGATGCATTTTTTTTCTTAACACGGAAGTGAAAATAACGAAAAAATATTGACTCTGCTGTATAGGAAAATAATTCCATTCACAAAAAAAGGAAAATAATTCAAATCACCCGACTGATAACAACGTCTACGTCTGCCAGCTCCGTGGTTTTCAGACTAAATTCGCAACTGAGCTGTTGTTGCAATCCCCGCGCCGCAACAAGTGATGTGTTGAGGGATCTGGATCTCGATCCTCTCGTGCTCTCCCGAGCTCCCCATCAAGCCGACACCTCCATGCGTGACCTCTCCCCATCTCCCTTGTGCTCTCCCGAGGTCACCTCTCCTCGTCTCCATGTGTCCGCTCGAGCGCGCACGTCGGAGCTCTGCTCCGGCTGCCGTCACCCAACTATGCCGCTTTGGCCCCATGCTGCATCGCCTCCACCACCACCATCATCGCATACGCAACACCCCTCCTCTCTGTTAGAATTGTGTCGAATATTATTGTACAAGTTAGGTTACAGTTGGACTTGGTTTTGGACTGTGTTGACAGGGTAGGAGTTGTGTCCTAATAGGACACTTGTATCCTAGGCCTCTCATATATATAGTGGGGTAGACACACGATGTAACCTATGCCAACATAATAGCACGGGCAAGCGAGGGAGCCGGGCGGCGCAGCCGATACCCCGGCGGCCATGGTGCGGTATTGTGACGGTGTCATGGGAGGAGCGCCTGAGTCAAGCCCCTGTGATGTAGCCATATCGGTGAACCTCGCTAACAAATCTCAAGATCGCGCTTGTGTGATTGCTTGGTCCTCTAGATCGATGGAGCACCTCGGATTTATTCTAACAAATGGTATCAGAGCCTGTGCCCTAATGAATCTCGTAGACTCACGGGTGGTCGGTCATGGTTGGTGGGCTGAAAACGCTGGTGTTAGCGGGCCCATGGATGACCGATGTGTGAGGGGGAGATTGTTGGGTTTAGTTCCACATCAGTTGTGGGGGGAGACATAACATGACTTATAAGGGCGGGGGTGTTCCCTCCTAATAGGCTAGTCTTTTGGGGGAGAGGGCCCAAGGCCTGTCATAAGTCGGTGTTGCTCTCCGGTTGGGCCTGGTTGACGCATGTGGGTCGGAAACGCTGGTGTAGCGGACCCGAAATTGCGTAACAAGTGGTATCAGAGCAAGGTTACGAAGAGGCACCGAATCATTGACGAGGAAAAGCTCAGCTTAGACCAAAGTTGTTCGCAGGAAGCATGTTGCCGGCGGAGCGCCATGCGCGGACGAGAAATCGATCTGGAAGCAAGCGAGTACAAGAAGCAGTGCAGCGCAAGCGGCAGCAGATCACACGGAAGTAGCAACGCTCGTACAGGCATACTCGGCGAGATTGGAAGAGCAATTGCGGCGGCGGCAGCGTGGTCGATCGGTGCAGGTGTGCAACCCTAGCATGCGTGCAGCAGGAATTAGGCCCTGAACGTGGCCTGGTTCACGCGGTAGAAGGTAACAGCTAGTGGAGGCACCGGGCCGGGTTGTGGCGGACATGCGCAAGGCGCACATGGTCACATGACGAGGTGACGGCTGTCAGAGGCATGCATGAAGTTGGGATCAGCCGAGAAGCTTGGGGAGACGACGTCATTGTAAGGATGTGTCAAGAACCCGCAAATACACGAGATTTGTTTGGTGAAAAAGGGCATGTGCGTAGAGGCAAGAAGGCACTAATCTAGCGTAACAAGAATCACAAGGCGGCCGATACATTGAAAGAGGCGCTGGCTTAAGGCAATCTATCGTGAAGCATCGATGGTTGTGCAAAAGGTGCAGACCACGTGAGACCAAAGGAGATTTGGTTGATTAGTACAGCCAGTGCTTGAATACATTGCGTATAAGCCAATTTACATGGAAGCCGATGATCATGTGATGTAGGATTTTTATGAAGATGATTTGGGAGCCCGGAGCGCTGCCGTAAGGGATCATGCATATACAGTATGCCAAGGCAAGGTATAGTTGTGCGAGGCGGACATCGATGAAGTCATGTACCTAGGTAGGGTCACGAACCTGCCTAAAGTACCCTTCCCTAGGACACCTTCAAGAAACCGCTTCTAGTCGACTCAAGAGAGACTTCACTCGACTGCACTCAAGGACTCGACCATGAAGATTCACTCACCACCAGAGATCAAGAGTCACTCAGATCCAAACGGTCTGTAATTAAGTAGTCTTTATAGCATTTAGGACACTTTATGTAAGGCATGCTACCAAGAAAGCCTAGCCTTAATGTACTTTAAACCCTATATAATCGAGGGATGGAGGGTCCGCAGACACTATATAAGCCACCCTCCTCGTGTAAAGGGTTCGCACTCGTAATCTATACACACATAATCCAATGACCGCCTCCGGTTACTTCTTCCGGAAGGGCCTCAACTCAGACATCTCTTGTCTTCACAACTGCTCCATAGCTAGGATCTTGCCTCTCCATACCTACCCCCATTCTATCGCCGACTTAGAACCACGACAGCTTGGCGCCCACCGTAAGGTGTGTCTTAGCGATTTTTGGAGAAGTTGCAATTGTTCCATTGCTTTCATCATGGTTTCGTGGAGTTTTGGTCGAGGGCCGGAGATCCGCCTCGGCGCCCACCTTCATCGCCGACGACTCCGCTTGGCTCCGTGGAGGCTCCACTCGACATCGACGAGTTTCATGATGACAAGCGACGACGATTTTCAAGATGTGTCCGCGGGCGTTTCGTCATGGCAACCGCCGACCCATATCGGTCGACTTCTATCGCCCACCTCCCTCGTTTCCCGCCAAAAGAAGCGCCTGTAGGTCGAGGCTCCAAAGAAGGGTGAGGCACGGTGGCTCACCAGATGGCCACCACCTGTTGCGTAATCGAGCCCGACGAGTCCCCTACTACTGCTCGATCTGCTGACTAGCTCAGAGAGATCGTGATCCGAAAAGGAGAAGAAGTGATCCAACAAGCGGAGGTCTTGATGGTCAACGGACCTCGTAGCCCTCCCGGCTTCCCCCGCAATGATGGGGTGGACGGTGGAGGCGACCCCGCTCAAGTCCATGAGGAGTATCAACCCGAGCCACTTAATTCCCTGCAAAGGGAAGAACTTCGCCGCAGAACTTGATGCCCCGATACTCCCATCGCAGAGAAACCCCAAGCTCGCGCTTTGAGGAGGCACGCTAATAACTTGGCTGAACGCACTCGTCTGAAGAACCTCCAGCGAGCACTCGACGAGCGCGCGCGGCAATGAGTGCCCGACTCCTGTCGACGTCAACTCTTCCCGCCGACTCAGGTATATCGAACCCCGATTCAGAATTTAGCAGCTGCAACCCGTATAGCAGAGTCAATTCAGCCCTCTCAGTCAGAGGCTGGTAGAGGCTTGATGCAGATTAGTGATTTACTCCGGGCAGCAGGAGATCAGAATTTAGCCGTGTCACACTCACGCAACAGAATTCACAGTCGATCCGTCGCTGCGAATACGGTTCAGTCGGCTCACAGCCCCAGATCGCCTCCGCGGCGTGAAAGACGCGAGAATCGACGAGACCAATATGGTGACCGATACGATCGTGATGATAGGCGTCGAGTGCCCACTCCTTCCCCGAGGGGTGGGTCTTACGCTCATCGGCAGCAAGATGACAAAGGCCAACTCGCAGGGGCGAAGAGCTCCGGTCGACCCCGGGGAACCAGGCTTTGACGCGCGATCCATCATCGTGCAAGGCTTGGTCGATCGGAACAAGGCTCATCGAGGTGGCCACGACAGAGATGCGCCCACTAGCAGCCAAGTGTATGTTTCAGTCCGAATGTTTCAAAGAGGCTATCGAGTCATGCGTGATTCCCCCAACTTCAAAGTTGGCGACCGAGTAAGCAAGTTCACCGTGAGTCTAAGCCCAAGCTTGGCTTGAGGACTACCGAGTGGCTGTACAGATCGGCGGCGGAATGACGAGGTGGCTATGAAGCACTTACCACTATGCCGAAGGTTCGCCAGGCATGGTTGAATCGCTTAACTCCAAGCAAAGATTTACACTTGGGAAGATCTTTCCCGAGTGTTCGTCAGACATTTGAGGGAACTCGCAGTTTACCACTGGGCCGACAGAGCTGCAAGTGTAAGTGCGTAAGTCTAATGAAACCTTAAGAGAGTACATTCAGAGATGGATTACTTTGCATCATACCGTGGAGAACGTGTTCCGATCATCGTGCACCAAGGCTTTCAAGGATGGTGTTAAGAACAGAGAGTTAAGTTTGAAGTTTGGGCGGACCGAGATATGACCCCGAGCCGAATGATGGAAATTGCCACCAAGCACGCCTAATGGTGAAGAGGAGGACCGACTTCAAGCTGCAAGTACAAGCCGAGTCACCGGAGAAAGGAAACTCCAATGGAAGGTATGGAAAGCCGAGCCAGCAGCCTCCTCGGGAGGTTCTCAAGGTGACCACTACAAGAAATATGTCAACTTATGACCTTCTCGCTGCTGACTCGAAGAATTGGTCATAGATTTATGACCATTTGAGACCAATTGGTCAAAAGCTATTCGAGGGCTCCAAACCCTAAACCATTGCACCATTTTGGTCGAAGGTCATAATTTCCTTACATGAAATGGTCACAAAGCTAACAGCTTAGTCCGCTGCCTTATTTCTAGTTGTTAACGACCAATATAGATGGTCATAGCCTTGTAAATTGTGGTGGGTTGCTATGACTAGGCGCCACCTCATCGGGCTTTGCCTATGTGTCATGTCCATGTGGCGCTTTTTGCCCTAGGTTGTGAAGCAACCTATATTTCTGCTATTCCCAAAATTCCCAAAAAATCTCATAAATTCTTTGGGTCATATCTTCACAAATATGTAAAAATCTTCCTTGCCTAGTTCAAAAATATTTCAAAATATTCATTTTCCTATTCTGCTCAGAGTAACAGCCAGAAGGAAGTACCACTTTGGCATGTCCAAATAGTATCCATTTTCTACAGGCTTTCCTATGCCCAAATAATCATCCTCCACCGAATGCCAGCTCAATCCATTCATTATTTTGAGCCGAGCTTCAACATTCAGATTTATGTCCAAAGGTGGTGGTTTGCAAAGCAAGTACCACCTAGGCTCCTCCTTTTGAGCTGAAAATTTGTGAAAACGGTCTTCTTAGTAACTGATCATCCTCACCAAAACTCACGCCCATTAGCCATGTACATTTCTGCACTGCTAATCAAACACTTGGCTACTAATTCATGTTTGAGCATCGATTGGTCTCCTCGTGAGAATCTTATGTTGTAATTTTCTTCCTAGCACCAACCTGGGAGTGCCCAACCCACTAGACATGCCTAGGCCACCTGTAACACATGGTAACGCCACGGTCACGCTGGTGACCACGCCAAGGCATGCGAAGCCACGCCTAGAGTTAGCCCTCGCCACCGCCCAAACCTCGATGTATCGCCACCAAACCATGTATTTATGATTAAATAGGTCTTTATGTAACTAGAAATGATTTTTGGAAAAATAAATAGCAAACTATGAGGCAGCTGCAGCTCAAATTTGACCCGCTCCAAATTTAATCGCAGAAATTTGTCTTTTTCACGAGAGGTGGATCAAAACTTTACACCAGACCATTTTGTTAATTGTGCATTAAATATGGCCTAGTATTTTATAAAATGATTTGGTCCAATTTTGCAACAATTATTTGGTAGTTCCTTCACAAAAAACCTCCTTTCGCACTCAAAAATGGAAAATGGTTTTTTCGTCCAACTAAAATGAAAACTTCCTTAGGCAACATTGTTTGTTATTCCAATATGCACCCTTGTGCACAATATGAGATCATTTGAACAAACTATGCCATGAATGTGGCCATAAGATTGATCATTCGCTTGAAAGCCATGAATCTTCACACTTGATAGCTCATTTCGAGAACACTTTTTAAAATAATTATCGACATAAGTTTATTATTTTTCCGGAAACTTGGTCACATATAATGACACAATGCGAAGGTTTTCCAATTTTTGATTTTTTTGAATTTTTATGCCTGTTTCAAAATGCGGTCAAAACGGCGGGCTTGACCGTTCCTAGCTAGTGGTTGAATCTTGGAATTTTTTTGGTGTTTTCGTCCAACGAAAATGAAAACTTCCTTAGGCAACATTGTTTGCTATTCCAAGATGCACCCTTGTGCACAATATTAGATCATTTGAACAAACTATGCCATGAATGTGGCCATAAGATTGATCATTTGGCTTGAAAGCCATGAATCTTCACACTTGATAGCTCATTTCTGAGAACACTTTTTAAAATAATTACCAGACATAAGTTTATTATTTTTCCTAGAAACTTGGTCACATATAATGACACAATGCGAAGGTTTCCCAATTTTTGATTTTTTGAATTTTTATGCCTGCTTCAAAATGCGGTCAAAACGACGGCTTGACTGCTCCTCGCTAGTGGTTGAATCTTGGAATTTTTTGGTGTTTCTATGATTAAATAGATACTTATGTACCTAGAAATGATTTTTGGAAAAATAAAGAGCAAACTATGAGGCAGCTACAGCTCAAATTTGACTGCTTCAAATTAATCGATTTACAATTTGTCTTTTTCATCAGAGGTGGATCAAAACTTTTTTCACCCAACCATTTGGTCAATTGTGCATTAAATATGGCCTAGTGTTTTAGAAAATTTATTTGGTCCAATTTTGAAACAATTATTTAGGAGGTCCTTCACAAAAAACCTCCCTTCGGGCAGTCAAAAAATGGAAAATGGTTTTTTCGTCCAAAGAAAATGAAAACTTCCCTATGCAACATTGTTTGCCATTCCAATATGCACACTTGTGCAGAATATGAGATCATTTGAACAAACTATGCCATGAATGTGGCCATAAGATTGATCATTTGGCTTGAAAGTCATTGATCTCCACACGTGGTAGCTCATTTCTGATAACACTTTTTTAAATAATTTCCGTATTACAAGTTTATTATTTTTCCTGGGAACTTGGCCACATATCATGACACAATGCGAAGGTTTCCCAATTTTTTGATTTTTTTGAATTTTTTATGCCCGTTTCAAAATGCGGTCAAAACGGCGAGAATGACCGTTCCTAGCAAATGGTTGAATCTTGGAAAACTTTTGATATTTCTGTGATTAAATAGATACTTATTTACCTAGAAATGATTTTTGGAAAAAATAAAGAGCAAACTATGAGGCAGCTGCAGTTCAAAATTTACCCGCTTCCTGTTAAATCGGCGGAAATTTGTCTGTTTCACGAGAGGTGGCTCAAACTTTTAACACCCACCATTTGGTCAATTGTGCATTAAATATATCCTAGTATTTTATAAAATTGATTTGGTACAATTTTGAAACAAATATATGGTAGGTCCTTCACAAAAAACTCATTTTGGGCACTCAAAATGGAAAATGTTTTTTTGCCAAAAACTCATTTCTCACTTACACATTTTTAAAGATATTTATCTTATTTCATGTTTGTTGTTTTTCCTAAAACTTATTCACACTTGGTGACACAATGAGAAGGTTTTCCATTTCCTTTTGAATTTTCAGGTCATAAAATAGTTGATATGATTTTAACATGCTATTTTTAGTCAACCACCACCAATTTAAATGGTCATAACATGCTACTACTTTCTCGATTGGTCCGTGGACATCTCACGCGATCGCATCGACACCATCGGATACTGGGATCCAACGGTAGTCCTCGCCCTTCCACACTAACCCCAAACCCTAGCTCGGGTCATTTTCCATCCAACCCCCCTCCCCGCCTCCTTTCTTCCCTCGCTTCTTCTCCTCCATCGCGCTTCTTCTCGATCCGGCGGAGCTCCTCTCGATCTCGCCCCTTCCTTCCCGCCGCCTTTCTTTCTCGCGACGCCAAGACCTCCCCGCCAGCCCTCACTCCCTTCTCCACCTTCTCACGCCCCTCTCCTCCCCAACTCCACAACCCACCCACCCACCCTTCCCCAGATCCGATCGAGGTCACCTCATTTCGCGGATTCCCACCGCCACGATCCGCAACCACCTTGCTCCACCGGCGACTGATTGCCTGCCTCCGATCTCCCTACCTCCCACGACACCCCCATCCTCTCGCGAACCCCATCTCTCTCTCCCCACGACTCGCCGCCACCCACGGCGGCCGATCCCGCGACTTCCGGCGCAATCATGCTCCTAGCACACCACCGCGACCCCGCCCCTTCCGCCCATCCTCCTCGCACCAGATCAGCCACCCCTTCGACCGGATCGTCCGCCTCTTCTCCCCGCCCCGCTATGCAGCAGATCGAGCGCGACAAGAGGGGCAGCAGAGCCGCCGCCACATCCTCCACCGCCAAGGGCCGGCCCCCCGCCACCGCCACACACGCTTGTCTCCGGTTATGTAAGCGGCGCAGCGGCGGATCGCAGGGTCAGCGAGCACACCGTGGCACCATCCTCTCCGCTTCGCCGCCAATGCAGCTCACAGCACCAAGGTACGCGCTCGGGCACCTCCTCTCCCGCCGCCTCTTCCGCTTGGGGATTCTCGCGGTCGCCCTCCGTCGACGCGCACAGTGTTAAAATTGCAAATTGAAGTTGATTAATAGGGTTCAAAGATACAAGTTCGAGTATCCAGTCTGAGGGGTTCTTGCGTGTGTGCAGGTGATATTGGAGGTGGTGGCGACGTTCCTGCTGGTGTTCGTGATGTGCGGGGCGACGTCCATCTACGGTGCTGATGTGACGCGCGTATCCCAGCTCGACCACTCCGTCGTCGGCGGCCTCATTGTCACCGCAGTGATCTACGCCACCGGCCACATCTCCGGCGCGCACATGAACACCGCTGTCACGCCTTCCGTCTCCTTCCGCAGATTTCGGATTCGCCACGCATATACATCCATCCATCATGCTTCCTGCCTTCAACTTTTGTCTCACGATAGATGCGTAGCGAATGACATGTCACCGCTCAAGAGAACACTAGAACTTGCTTATCAACATGAACGCAAATAAGAAATTATCACCGCTAATAATTAACCGAGCTTAATTGATTTGCCAAGCAATATCCTCGTGCTTATTAGTTGCAAGTTGTATTGGTTTGCTCGCTGCCATGTTAATTCTTTTGTTTCCCTTTGTGTTAACCACCTTGTGCTGTTGTACGTAAACTTTATTGAGAAATTGTCGCTAACACTTGGATCTCAGAATCACCTTGTGCATTCTATGATCAAGATTCAGCTTATTTTGTACCGCTTTCTTCAAGGTTCGTGGTCTAGGCATATGGCTCCTTCTTAATTAGTACACATGGAGCTTAAACCAATTGTATCTCGAATTCAGTTGTAAGAAAGTGTCTAATCAAACAAGGCATGGGTGGGAATTGCTTGGGCTAGAGTACACCGCAATAAGTTTCTTGTATGCTTTAGCCATCGTTAAATTACAAGACTACTACTAGTCTATATATGCAACTTGTCTACAGTAAAATTATTTGACTTGTTAAATAAGCCACACATAGTACTGCTACTAGTCTATATATGCAACCAGTACCTATGTTTCTCAATATAAAGACGTTTTGGTAGTTTAAATAATGGATGGAGTGATAGTTATAGTAGGTTTGAATCCCAATTTTTCTGTGGTAGCACAACAACTGTTGTGTCGCTCCTTATGTTAGTCGTGTTATTCTTCTGACCTGGCCATACAGACACCTATGGTGCATAGCTAGCTGGCTATAGCTTCATCCTGCTGGCCTTTTTTGGACATTGTGCCGTTGGTTCTCATTTCACCTCATTTTATTGGTATATACCTGCAGAATTGTTTCCATACCAAGGGCCATGTTATTGTTTGAATTTCAGTTTTGTTCTGGTAATATAGAAAGTGCTCTGTTGGTTACTCATTTTACCTTGTTTTATTGGTATATATTCCTGCAGGCGGAGCAACGGGTGGGGGAGCAGAATCAGGTGATGGCCAGCAAGTCAAGGCCGTCACAACGGCCGGCATGCACCACAAGGAGGAGGATGGCCTCTTCACCTACTCCGGCCCCGTCCTCCCCGACTCCTGGTCGTGCCCCTGTGCTCGATAGCGCCCTCACTCTTCTACTTCTACTACCTACTGTTGCTGTTGTGCTGCTATTTACGATGGTAGTATGCTGCTGCTGATGTTGTTGATGCCATGCTTTTTGTCTTGTCATGCACTGAAATTAATTGGTAGCATTAGATGCAAATTTCCCATCATCCTTTAGCTGCACTAGTCTTGTGTATTTGGCAGGCAGATGCATATCTGTAGCTCTTCCTTTTTGATAATTCACTCATCCGTAGTAGTACATATCCGCCCTCGTAACATCCGCTTGATCAATGTTGTTTTGTTCTCATATAGAATGTCCATTTGTTGTCGCTCTATCCGCTTGTCGGTGTGCCTCCAAGTGTGACAACAAATTAACTTGTCTTGAATTACTTTTTTACTAGATGTTCGTAATGTTCAATTAACTGATTTGCACTGCTTATGTTTATTTTGTCAACTTCTTATGTTAACTTGTCTTGAATTACCCTCAGATAGTGTAGCAAGTCTCAGATTTTTGAATCAAATCATTCCATGCTTAAATGATAAAAATGATAAAATGTCATATTTAATAGGATTGTAAACCTGATGTGATTGGAGTAGTTTTTACTCGCCATTGTTAGTTACTAGTATTCACCGATTTTGCCTCATTTTGCTTGTTTTACTCTTATTTATGCACACAGACTGCCTACAAGTTATTGTGCTGTTAGATTTGCCTTTATTTTGTTCCTAACAATTTTGTTTGATAACTTGCAGACGCTGTCCTTCATTCATGTTTCGCCGTGAGCTCCAGGACGAAGAAGTTAGAGTTCTAGCTTATTGGAGCTAGTTATACTTAGATAGCTAGGTTTTTTTTTTCTGATTTTTTAGTTGTGTTAGCTGATGTGAACTAGTTCTGATGTGAACCATGTTTGACTGTAATGTGCCAAGTTTGGCTCTGTTTGATTATATTCATGACGTGAACTATGTTTTCATGATATTTTGTTGTGCTCTGTTTGAAGCATTGTGTAAATATTTATTGGATCGCTAAAATATGAGGAATATAATCCCGATAACCGGGACCTACTTATTAGAACTCGACAATTGGGACCCATTATACTAGTGGATCCTTATCTTAAAAAATAAAATCAAACTCTAGAGCCCAAAAGCCCACGCTGTAGCAAAATAAAAGATCAATTGTTGGGCTTGGCCCATGTGGTCAACCAAAATTACCAGAAAGCAAATAAAAATAGGCTGATTTATTGGTTTGGCCAAATAATAAATGGGCTGAATTAATGGGCTCGCCCATCTAAAGCAATCGAATCGACCGGCTGAATCTTGTGCCACATCACCTGCCACGCTGGATGCCTACGTGGCTCGGGAGGTTGCTAGTGACCAAAACGCCACAAGAGGAATATTTTGGTCAGAACGCCTTTGACCACCGCAGAAGAAAGGTCGCTATAGTCGGCCACGACCGCCAGCTGACCTTCTGTTTTTTGTCACAAAAGGTCATAAATGGAAATTTAGACCTTTCAAAGGACTAATAGTGTTGGTCACAAGTTGACATATTTCTTGTAGTGGACTCAGGGCAAGTTCAGGGGAAAACCCAAAGGATCCTGGAACCCCAAGAAGGTGAAGGATAAAGAAGGAATGACGTGATGGATCTCGCCGTGCCACATCCACACAAAGAAAGACGAAGAGGGTAATTTCATTTACCCGGCATACCACTCGCCAAAGGCCGCCCCTCGATCCAGCAGCCCAAGGTAAACAACCCAAGGACAAGGAAAAGGAGTCTGACAAAGCCAAGACAAGGAGGACAAGAAGGAGGATATCCTCATGTTAACTCCACTGATGATCTTTATGGATGTGGAAAGCAAGAGCCGATCAAGGTTATCAATCGTGAGGTGAACATGGTCGCCTGCAACACCCCGCTATCTAAGATGGTCCCAAACTCCCATTACATTCGACCATCCGATCACCCAAATCATATAGCCACCCCGGGAGGTAAGCTTTGGTGGTCGACCCGGCCGTCAAGGCACTCGACTCACGAAGGTGCTAATGGATGGTGGTAGTGGATCGAACTTATTATATGCGGACACGCTGAAAGGAATGGGCATTCCGATGTCCCGACCGAGCACCAAAGAACATGAGTTTTCATGGAGTTATACCGAAAGAAAGCTGAGTCACTCGCCAAATAGCTCGACGTGGTGTTCGTGACTCAAGCATTTCCGCAAAGAGAAGCCGACGCTTGAAGTCGTGGACTTTCGTGAGCGCTTACCACGCTTATTTTGGGAGACCAGCTTACGACGGTTCATGGCTCGACCATGTTACGGTACATCAAACTCAAGATGCCCGCCCCAAAGGCATGATCACTATCACCGTGATCGGAAAAAGCGTAAGAGTGTTTCCAAAGGCTCGAAAATTGCCGATTCCTGTGAAAACGGTCGAGCTGGAGGGATACAAGAAAATGCAGATCCGAGTGATTTGTCATGGGCTAAGAAGCCCGCCGCAGAGTCATTGCCCAGCCGTCCGTGAGACAAAGCCCGCTCACATTCACCCGACCGACCCCAATGCAGCTCCGACCCATATTTCCACAACACTCGACCCTAAATAGGAAGAAGCGCCATCCAGCCTCGCTGAGAACTCGACATCCTTGCATGGAAGCTCACGACATGCCGGTGTTCCTAGGGATCGGCCGAGCATCGCTTTAGAGTCGACTCACCGCAAAACCGTCAAAGAACATCTTCGCGGTCCACCGCCCGTAAGAGAAAAGCCATTGGTGAGGAAGTGGCTTGACTATTGGCGCATGATTTATCCGAGAGATATACCACCCGAGTGGCTCGCTAATGTCGCCATGGTTCCCAAGAAGGATAAGTCACCCGCATGTGCATCGATTTCAAACACATCAATCGGGCCTGCCCGAAGATCATTTTCTCTCCTCGCATTGATCAAATTGTTGACTCGATCGCTGGATGCGAGATTGTCTTTTCTAGACGCTTATTCGGTATCATCGATCCGCTCAGACGGTCCCGATGAGATAAAACAGCTTTCATCACTCCATTCGGTGCTTCGCTATATCACCATGCCATTCGCCTCAAGAACGCCGGAGCCACGCTCATGAGGATGATTCGTAAGTGTTTACTCACCAAATCACCGGAACGCTGAAGCATACATGGATGATATTGTGGCAAGTCACGAAGGTTTCCGACCTATCGACCGACCTCGCTGAAACATTTGCCAATCTCGGCTTATGATATCAAGATCAATCCGCAAAGTGCACATTTGGAGTTCCGTGGAAAGTTACTCGGTTTTCGCTTCCAACGAGGAATCGACGCTAACCCGTAAAAAGTTGGCACTATATCCAATGAAACGCCTCAGGCGAAAGTGCACGACGCCCGTAAACTTATCGATGCTTGGCCGCTAAGTCGATTCATCTCTCGCCGGTGAAAAGGCATTGCCTCTTTACCAACCGATGAAGAAGGCGCATGTTCGAGTGGACTCCGTGGTCGATGCAGCGCTTGCAGAGCTAAAAGCTATGCTCTCCACCCACCGGTGCTTGCTGCTCCAATCAGCAAAGAGCCTCTGTTGCTTTATATTGCAGCCACAGGACAAGTCGTCAAGATCAGACTTATGGTCGAGCGGAAGAAGAAGGAAAGCCTTCAAAGTTCAGCGCCAAAGGTATTATCTCTCAAGTTCGACTCCATCGGCAAAGATATCCTCATTATCGGCTTGTGTATGGGATCTACATGACCACGAAGAAGGTTGCTCATTATTTCTCCGATCATTCCATTACAATGCCACGACGCCCACTTTCGTAGAGATTCTACATAACAGAGACGCAACTCGTCGAGTGGCTTAAATGGGCGATTGAACTCCTTCCCTTGATATCAAGTTTGAGGCAAAGAAAGCCATTAAGTCCCAAGCAATAGAAGATTTCTTGCCGAGTGGATCAAACAGCAACAAATTTACTCAAGTTCACTCAAGTATTGGACTATGTTTTTGATGGCTCTAAGATGTTAAATGGTTCCGTGTCGGGTAGTCTTGGTTTCCCAGAGGAGATAAGCTCGATATGTGCTCCAGATTCACTTTGATTCTCAGAACACCCGGATCCGCATGCCAGTGTGTCCGCCAGCTTATTCGCCTTCGCCATGTCATTTGTTTATGTGTTGCATTTGCCATGTCATCATATGCATTTTATCATGTCATCATGTGCATTTCATTTTGCTTACGTGTTCGCCTCATGCATCCGAGCATTTTCCCCGTCTGTCTGCTTTTGTATTCCTAGGCCCTATGTTCCCTACGCGCTTCTTCTTCTCTCCTGCTAGAGCGAGTATTAAACTTTCTCGAATGGCCCGAGGTTTGCCAAGCAGCCTTGGTATAGCACCGTAGACCGCCTGTCAAGTTTCGTGCCATTTGGAGGTCGTTTATACTCCAACGGTTAACCGGTAACCGTGAAAGCCCTCTTTGTTTCCAGCCCAACACCCTTCCAAAGTGGCCTAAACCCACCAAACTCCTCTCCATGCTCTCGGTCGCTCGATCACGATCACAGGGTCAAAATCGCCCTCATTTGGACTCTCCTAGCTCCTCTACCTATAAATTACCCTCCCCAAATCTCGCAATTCAAACCCTAAAATCCCTCTCACAAGACCGAACATGTCCACTTCGCCACGGACATGTCCACCGCCCCTCGCCCAACCAGAGATGCCACGGGCGCCGCTGCTCTTCCGCTGCCAGACCATGGCCAGATCCGGCTCATGGGCCCATCCGCCTGCCGCCGCTGCCACTGCTGCCGGCGCTTCGCTGGCTGCTGCTTCCGCGGCGTCTGCTGCCGCTTGGCCACGGCCACGCTGCCGCTTCCTCTCGGCCGCTTCGACAGAGTTGCTGCTGCTGCTGCTGCTGGGCTTTTCTTGCTCGGCGTTTGCTTCGCTGCTGCTGCCAGGTGCAGGCTGCCATTGCTTGCTGCGCCATACCGAGCGCCGGCTTTTTCCGGCTGGCCGCCTGCTTGCCAAGGCCCATGTTTCCCGCCGCCGCTTCATGATGGATCCAGCTGATCCGCGAGATCCGCCCGATCCGCCATTTCCGGCGATGTTCTGCGAACCTTGTTCAAGGCACGAGGTTGACTTTCCTCCCAAACGCCCAAGTCCGTGAAATCTGTGTAATTTTCATGCATTTTCATCGCATCACATCTCTGTATCCGTAGTCTGCTTTCGCGCGTATAATATGTCAAATTGTTCGTCTCGACGAGTACATCATTTCATTCCATTGCATCATTTGCATTTGAGCTCATCTTGGTGCCCGAAATGCTGTTGGAAGAAGGCTTCAGATCGTTAGTTCCAGAATCTTATCAGTTCGAGCTCTTTTGTCATTTTTGCCATGATTTATGTGTGCATCCTATGAGTATGAGCTCTACATGAATGTTGAAATATGCCATGCCATCTTTCCAGAGGTGTTGACCTTGTATTTTTGTGAGTTGTGTGCTGAGTGTATCGAGCTTGCAAAGTAGGGTAGTTGCTGTTGTTGTTTTCCTGGCAGATTCTGTTATATTTGTTGCCATGTTAACATGCTTCCACTAATCATTCTATGCATAATCTGGAGATGCTCTATAAACATGTTTTGTTATACATGTCTTGCTCTATCCATTCATGCCCTTGGTTGCAATTATAGCCTGCTGGAACATGTTCATTTCTTGCTCCAAAGTTGCTTGAAAATGTTTCCTGACAGATTGTTTGCATGAGAGTCAATTTTCACGAGGTCGCTAGAAGTTGATCCGTATGCTATGACCTTGCTCTTGCCATGCTTAGCTTCATAAACATGCCTTCTTGCTGTTGGTTTCTTTGCCATGCCATGTATTGCTCTGTAGTGAGTGGTTCGAGCTCACGAACATGCCTACTAATCGTTGTTCCTGCCATGTTTAAATCTGTAATAAAACTTGCCATGTTTACATGGGTGCCATCATATTTTCTATGCCTTTTTGGCCTATGGTCAGTAAGGGTCTATTGATATATGCTTTGAGTAGTTTCATGCCATGCCTTTGTTTGCCATGATATGTTCCTGTAACATGTTGTTTGATAGCTCTAAACATTGCAACCTGATGTTATTTCTGCTAAAGTCTGAAATTGTTATTACTTGCAATATCTCCATGTCTATTTGAGCATGTTCTAGTCTTTTCTGGAGATAGCTCAGTGTTCATGTATTGTTATGCTTTACATGTACTTCATGCCCATGCCTTTTGTTATTATGTTGGGGTGCTGTAGCATGTTGTTTTGATGCTTGCAATATGCCTAGTTGCTGTTTTGGATAGATTGTTGCTATGACTTGTATAGTGTGTGTGTGTTGCCCTGCTGTCTGCTTTTGAGTGTGCTCTATATGAAACTTGCTTGATTTTGCATGTAGTTTCATATTATCATGTTGCATCCTTGTTTTGGAGTGTTTGCTTGATGTTTGGGTGCATTTTGCATCGATACCATGCTTAACTTGTCTTGCTCATATCTCCTAGCCCGTAGCTCCGAATCTAATGAACTTTATATGTAACTTGACTAGAATTTCGTAGATCATCATGGTGCATCTTAACTTGCTGTTTAACAACTTGAACATAAGGTTTATTCAGTTCTGGACCAATTTCGAAGTATGCATATGAGGACTTACCGAATTGTTATATGTCGCTTCCTACTTCATTTAAACTTGCCTTGATGTGTTGTTCTTGTTTGCATCATCCCGTTTGACAGGTAGGAGTTGTGTCCTAATAGGACACTTGTATCCTAGGCCTCTCATATATAGCGGGTAGACACACGATGTAACCTATGCCAACATAATAGCACGGCAAGCGAGGGAGCCGGCAAGGCAAGCCGACGGCGGCCATGGCGCGTATTGTGACGTGTCGGAGGAGGAGCCTTAGTCAAGCCCCGTGGATGTAGCCATATCGGTGAACCTCTAACAAATCTCAAGATCGCGGCTTGTGTGATTGCTTGGTCCTCAGAGATCGATGGAGCACCTGGATTTATTCTAACAAATGGTATCAGAGCCTGTGTGCCGGAATGAATCTCGTAGACTCACCGGTGGTCGGTCATGGTCAGGGCTGAAAACGCCGTGTTAGCGGGCCCATGGACGACCGATGTGTGAGGGAGATTGTTGGGTTTAGTTCCACATCGCTGGGTGAGACATAACATGACTTATAATGGGGTGTTCTCCTAATAGGCTAGTCTTTGGGGGAGGGCCTCAAGCTCGTCATAAGCGGTGTTGCTTCCTGCTACCGTTGACGACGGTGGAAACGCCGTGTAGCGGACCAAATTGCGAATAAGTGGTATCGAGCAAGGTTACGTAAGAGGCACCGAATCATTGACGAGGAAAAGCTCACTAGACCAAAGTTGTTCGCAGGAAGCATGTTGTCGGGCGGAGCTGCGCGCGACGAGAAATCGATCCGAAGCGTTTATATACAAGCAACAGCGGCAGCAGATCACACGAGTAGCAACGCCAGACAGCATACTCGGCGAGATTGAAGAGCAATTGCGGCGGCGGCAAGCTGGTCGACGGCGGTGTGCAACCCTAGCATGCGTAGCAGGAATTAGGCCCTAACGCGGGCCCGTTCACGCGTAGAAGGTAACAGCTAGTGGAGGCACCGGCCGGTTGTGGCGGATATGCGCGGCGGTCACATGACGAGCGTGACGCCGTCGAGGCATGCATGAAGTTGGGATCAGCCGAGAAGCTTGGGGAGACGACGTCATCGCGGTAAGGATGTGTCAAGAACCCGCAAATACACGAGATTTGTTTGGTGAAAAAGGGTGTGCGTAGAGGCAAGAAGGCACTAATCTAGCTAACAAGAATCACAAGGCGGCCGATACATTGAAAGAGGCGCTGGCTTAAGGCATCTATCGTGAAGCATCGATGGTTGTAAAAGGTGCAGCACCACGTGAGACCAAAGGAGATTTGCTGGATTAGTACAGCTCAGTGCTTGAATACATTGCGTAAGCCAATTTACATGGAAGCCGATGATCATGTGATGTAGGATTTTTATGAAGATGATTTGGGAGCCCGGAGCGCTGCTGCAAGGGATCATGCATATACAGTAGCGCCAAGGCAAGGTATAGTTGTGAGGCGGACATCGATGAAGTCATGTACCTAGGTAGGGTCACGAACCCGTCTAAAGTACCTTCCCTAGGACACCTTCAAGAAACCGCCTAGCTTCCACTAAGAGAGACTTCACTCGGCTGCACTCAAGGACTCGACCATGAAGATTCACTCACCACCAGGAGATCAAGAGTCACTCAGATCCAAACGGTCTGTAATTAAGTAGTCTTTATAGCATTTAGGACACTTTATGTAGGCATGCTACCAAGAAAGCCTAGCCTTAATGTACTTTAAACCCTATATAATCGAGGGATGGAGGGTCCGCAGACACTATATAAGCCACCCTCCTTGTAAAGGGTTCGACTCTCGTAATCTATACACACATAATCCAATGACCTCCGGTTACTTCTTCCGGAAGGGCCTCAACTCAGACATCTCTTGTCTTCACAACTGCTCCATAGCTAGGATCTTGCCTCTCCATACCTACCCCCATTCTACCGCCGACTTAGAACCACGACAAATGGCGCCACCGTAAGTGTGTCTTAGCGATTTTTGGAGAAGTTAATTGTCCGATTGCTTTCATCATGGTTTCGTGGAGTTTTGGTCGAGGGCCGGAGATCCGCTCCTGCTGGCCACCTTCATCGCCGACGACCGCTTATTCCGTGGAGGCTCCACTCGACATCGACGCAGCCTCATGATACGGCGACGATTTCCAGATGTGTCCGCTGGGCGTTTCAAGCGGCAACCGCCGACCCATATCGGTCGACTCTATCGCCCACTCCGTTTCCCGCCACCATAAGCGCCTGTAGGTCGAGGCTCCAAGGTGAGGCACGGTGGCTCACCAGATGGCCACCACCTGCTGCGTGCAATCGAGTCCGACGAGTCCTCTACTACTGCTCGATCTGGCTGACTAGCTCAGAGATCGTGATCCGAAAGGAGAAGCAGTGATCCAATGGCGGAGGTCTTGATGGTCAACGGACCTGTAGCTCCTCCCGCTTCCCCCGAATGATGGGGTGGACGGTGGAGGCGACTCGCCAAGTCCATGAGGAGTATCAACCCGAGCCACTTAATTCCCGCAAAGGGAAGAACTTCGCCAGCAGAACTTGATGCCCCGATACTCCCATCGCAGAGAAACTCAAGCTCGCGCTTTGGAGGAGGCACGCCATTAACTTATGAACGCGACTGTCTCAAGAACCTCCAGCGAGCACTCGAAGGCTGCTGCAATGAGTGCCCACTCGCCGACGCCAACTCTTCCCGCCGACTCGTATATCGAACCCCGATTCAGAATTTAGCACCGTGAACCAGATAGCAGAAGTCAATTCAGCCTCTCACAGAGGTGGTAGAGGCTTGATGCAGATTAGTGATTTACCCGCAGGAGATCGAATTTAGCCGTCACACCACGCAACAGACCATACGATCCGTCGCCGCGAATACGTTCGCCTACTACGCCCAGACGCCTCCAAGGGCGTGAAAGACGCGAGAATCGACGAGACCAATATGGTGACCGACACGATCGTGATGATAGGCGCCGAGTGCCCACCCTTCCCCGAGGGGTGGGTCTTACGCCATCGGCAGCGAGACAAAGCGCCAACTCAGGGGCGAAGAGTCTTACGACCCGGAACCAGGCTTTTCACGGCGATCCATCATCGCAAGGCTTGGTCGACGAACAAGGCTCATCGAGGTGGCCACGACAGAGATGCGCCCACTAGCAGCCAAGTGTATGTTTCAGTCCGAATGTTTCAGCAGGGCTATCGAGTCATGTGATTCCCCCAACTTCAAAGGCGACCGGAGGCAAGTTCACCGGTGAGTCTAAGCCCAAGCTTGGCTTGAGGACTACCGAGTGGCTGTACAGATCGGGCGGCGGAATGATCAGGTGGCTATGAAGCACTTACCACCATGCCGGAAGGTTCGCCAGGCATGGTTGAACCGCTTAATTCCAAGCAGCATTTACACTTGGGAAGATCTTTCCCAGTGTTCGCCGTGACATTTGAGGGAACTCGTAAGCGGCACCAACAAGTCGACAGAGCGGTGGTGTGTGCGTAAGTGTTTTAATGAAACCTTAAGAGAGTACATTCGTAGAGATGGATTACTTTGCATCATACCGTGGAGAACGTGGTTCCGATCATCAAAGTACCAAGGCTTCACTACAAGAAATATGTCAACTTATGACCTTCATCGGTGACCACGGAAGAATTGGTCATAGATTTATGACCATTTGAGACCAATTGGTCAAAAGCTGTTCGAGGGGCTCCAAACCCTAAACCATTGCGACCATTTTGGTCAGAAAGGTCATAATTTCCTTACATGAAATGGTCATAACGCTAACAACGCTAGTCCGCTGCCTTATTTCTAGTTGTTAACGACCAACATAGATGGTCATAGCCTTGTAAATTGTGGTGGGTTGCTATGACTAGGCGCCACCTCATCGGTTTGCCTATGTGTCATGTCCATGTGGCGTTTTGACCTAGGTTGTGAAGCAACCTATATTTCTGTCATTCCCAAAATTTCCAAAAAAATCTCATAAATTCTTTGGGTCATATCTTCGTCAAATATGTAAAAACCTTCCTTGCCTAGTTCAAAAATAATTCAAAAATATTCATTTTCCTATTCTGTTCAGAGTAGCAGTTTGTGAAGGAAGTACCACTTTGGCATGTCCAAATAGTATCCATTTTCTACAGTGCTTTCCTATGCCCAAAAAACCATCCTCCACCAAATGCCAGCTCAATCCATTCATTATTTTGAGCCGAGCTTCAACATTCGTATTTATGTCCAGTGTGGTGGTTTGCAAAGCAAGTAGCACCTAGGCTCCTCCTTTTGAGCTGAAAATTTGTGAAAACAGTCTTCTTAGTAACTGATCATCCTCAGCCAAAACTCACGCCCATTAGCCATGTACATTTCCCGTACCGCTAATCAAACACTTGGCTGCTAATTCATGTTTGAGCATCGATTGGTCTCCTCTTGAGAATCTTATGTTGTAATTTTCTTCATAGCACCAACCTGGGGAGTGCCCAACCCACTAGACATGCCTAGGCCTCCCAGAACGCATGGCAACGCCACGGTCACGCGGTGACCACGCGGCGGGCATGCGAGTTTACGTGCTCTAGAGTTGGGGCCCTCGGCCACCGCCCAAACCTCGACGTATCGCCACCAAACCATGTATTTATGATTAAATAGGTCCTTATGTAACTTGAAATGATTTTTGAAAAAAATAAATAGCAAACTATGAGGCAGCTGCAGTTCAAATTTGACCCGCTTCCAATTGAATCGGCAGAAATTTGTCTTTTTCACGAGAGGTGGATCAAAATTTTTTACACCAGACCATTTTGTCAATTGTGCATTAAATATGGCCTAGTATTTTATAAAAATGATTTGGTCCAATTTTGCAACAATTATCTGGTAGTTCCTTCACAAAAAAACCTCCTTTCGGGCACTCAAAAAATGGAAAATGGTTTTTTCGTCCAACGAAAATGAAAACTTCCTTAGGCAACATTGTTTGCTATTCCAATATGCACCCTTGTGCACAATATGAGATCATTTTAACAAACTATGACATGAATGTGGCCATAAGATTGATCATTTGGCTTGAAAGCCATGCATCTTCACACTTGATAGCTTATTTCTGAGAACACTTTTTTAAAATAATTACCGTATTACAAGGATTATTATTTTTCCTGGAAACTTGGTCACATATAATTACACAATGCGAAGGTTTTCCAATTTTTTGATTTTTTTGAATTTTTTATGCCCGTTTCAAAATGCGGTCAAAACGGTGGGCTTGACCGTTCCTAGCTAGTGGTTGAATCTTGGAATTTCTTTGGTGTTTCTATGATTAAAAAGATACTTATGTACCTAGAAATGATTTTTAGAAAAAATAAAGAGCAAACTATGAGGCAGCTACAGTTCAAATTTGACCCGTTTCCAACTAAAATGGCGGAAATTTGTCTTTTTCACGAGAGGTGGATCAAAACTTTTTACACCCAACCATTTGGTCAATTGTGCATTAAATATGTCCTAGTATTTTAGAAAAATGATTTGGTCCATTCGTGCAACAATTATTTGGTAGTTCCTTCACAAAAATCCTCATTTCGGGCACTCGGAAAATGAAAAATGAATTTTCCATGCAAAGAAAATGAAAACTTCCTTAGGCAACATTGTTTGGAATTCGAAGATGCACCCTTGTGCACAATATTAGATAATTTGAACAAAATATGCCATGAATGTGGCCATAAGATTGATCATTTGGCTTGAAAGCCATGAATCTTCACACTTGATAGCTCATTTCTGAGAACACTTTTTTAAAATAATTACTGTATTACAAGTTTATTATTTTTCCTGGAAACTTGGTCACATATGATGACACAATGCGAAGGTTTCCCAATTTTTTGATTTTTTTTGAATTTTTTATGCCCGTTTCAAAATGCGGTCAAAACGGCGGGCTTGACCGTTCCTAGCTAGTGGTTGAATCTTGGAACTTTTTTGGTGTTTCTATGATTAAATAGATACTTATGTACCCAGAAATGATTTTTGAAAAAAATAAAGAGCAAACTATGAGGCAGCTACAGTTCAAATTTGACCCGTTTCCAACTGAATCGACGACAATTTGTCTTTTTCATCAGAGGTGGGTCAAAACTTTTTTCACCCAACCATTTGGTCAATTGTGCATTAAATATGGCATAGTATTTTAGAAAATTGATTTGGTCCAATTTTGAAACAATTATTTAGGAGGTCCTTCATAAAAAACCTCCTTTCGGGCAGTCGAAAAATGGAAAATGGTTTTTCCGTCCAAAGAAAATGAAAACTTCCTTATGCAACATTGTTTGCCATTCCAATATGCACCCTTTTGCACAATATGAGATCATTTGAACAAACTATGCCATGAATGTGGCCATAAGATTGATCATTTGGCTTGAAAGCCATTGATCTCCACACGTGATAGCTCGTTTCTGATAACACTTTTTTAAAATAATTTCCGTATTACAAGTTTAATATTTTTCCTGGGAACTTTGCCACATATCATGACACAATGCGAAGGTTTGCCAATTTTTTGATTTTTTTGAATTTTTTATGCCCGTTTCAAAATGCGGTCAAAATGGCGGGAATGACCATTCCTAGCTAATGGTTGAATCTTGGAAAACTTTTGATATTTCTGTGATTAAATAGATACTTATCTACCTAGAAATGATTTTTGGAAAAAATAAAGAGCAAACTATGAGGCAGCTGCAGTTCAAAATTTACCCGCTTCCTACTGAATCGGCGAAAATTTGTCTTTTTCACGAGAGGTGGCTCGAAACTTTTAACACCCGACCATTTGGTCAATTGTGCATTAAATATGTCCTAGTATTTTATAAAATTGATTTGGTAAGTTTTGAAACAAATATATGGTAGGTCCTTCACAAAAAAACTCATTTTGGGCACTCGAAAAATGGAAAATGTTTTTTGCCAAAAAACTGATTTCTCACGACACATTTTTAAAGATATTTATCTTATTTCATGTTTGTTATTTTTCCTAAAAACTTATTCACACTTGGTGACACAATGAGAAGGTTTTCCATTTCCTTTTTGAATTTTTAGGTCATAAAATAGTTGATATGATTTTAACACGCTATTTTTAGTTAACCACGACCAATTTAAATGGTCATAACGTGGTACTACTTTCTGATTGGTCCGTGGACATCTCACGCGGATCGTGCATCAGACACCGTCGGATACTCGGGGATCCAACGGTAGTCCTCAGCCCTTCCACACTAACCCCGAAACCCTAGCTCTGTGGTCATTTTCCATCCACCCCCCCCGCCTCCTTTCTTCCCCTCGCTCTTTTCTCCTCTGTAAGTGCATCTTGTGTTTACGCTTTCTGTACTCTGTGCTAGTCTTCATTTCATCATGACGACTATGTTTGTATCCTGTTATGTTTACTTCTGAGTACTTATTCCGCTGCAAGTAGTTCTTCGCTAAGGAATTTCCTCACCAGCAAATTCCTCAGTGAAGAATTCATAAAAATCGCCTATTCACCCCCCTCTAGTCGATATAACGCACTTTCATCCTCCATCGCGCCCTTCTTGATCCGGCGGAGCTCCTCTCGATCCCGTCCCCTTCCTCCCCGCCGTCTTATTTCTCGCGATGCCGCACCCTCCCCGCCAGCCCCTCGCACCCTTCTCCACCTTCTCACGCTCCCTCTCCTCCCCCAACTCCACAACCCACCCACCCACCCTTCCCCCAGATCTGATCGAGGCCGCCCCTCATTCCGTGACTCCCACCGCCGCAGATCTGGCAGCCACTGCTCCACCGGCGACCTGATTGCCTGTCTCCGGTCTCCCCTACCTCCCATGACACCCCCATCCTCGCCGCCGCCACCTACGGCGGCCGATCCCGGCAACTTCCGGCGGCAATCTGCGGCTCCTAGCACACCACCGCGACCCCGTCCCTTCCGCTCCATCCTCCCCTCAGACCAGATCAGCCGCCCCCTTCGACCAGATTGTCCGCCCCCTTCTCCCCCTGCCCCGGCTATGCAGCAGATCGAGCGCGACAGTAGTGGTAGCAGAGCAGTCGCCGCCTCCACATCCTCCACCGCCTGCGCGTCCGGTGTCCCCTGCCACCGCCACACTCGTTTGTCTCCGAAGCTATGTAAGCGGCGTGCAAGCGGCGGATCGCGCAGGGCCACGAGCATACCGTGGCGCCATCCTCTCCGCCCCCCGCTCGCCAGCGGTAGCTCCGCGCACAAAGGTACGTGCCTGGGCACCTCCCTCTCCCGTCGCTCCTCTTCCATTTGGGGACCTCGCCGGTCGTCCTCTGGTCGACGCGTGCACAGTGTTAAAATTGCAAATTGAAGTTGATTAATAGGGTTCAAAGATACAAGTTCGAGTATCCAGTCTGAGGGGTTCTTGCGTGTGTGCAGGTGATATTGGAGGTGGTGGCGACGTTCCTGCTGGTGTTCGTGATATGCGGGGCGACGTCCATCTATCGCGCTGATGTGACGCGCGTATCCCAGCTCGGCCACTCCATCGTTGGCGGCCTCATTGTCACCGCAGTGATCTACGCCACCGGCCACATCTCCGGCGCGCACATGAACACCGCTGTCACGCCCTCCGTCTCCTTCCGGCATTTCCCCTGGATTTAGTTACGCATATACATCCATCCATCATGCTCCTGCCTTCAACTTTTGTCTCACGTATAGATGCGTAGCGAATGACATGTCATTGTTCAGTAGAACACTAGAACTTGCTTATCAACATGAACGTGCAAATAAGAAATTATCACCGCTTAATAATTAACCAGAGCTTAATTGATTTGCCAAGCAATATTCTGTGCTTATTAGTTGCAAGCTGTATTGGTTTGCTCTGCTGCCATGTTAATTCTTTGTTTCCCCTTTGTGTTAACCACCTTGTGCTGTTGTACAGAAACTTTATTGAGAAATTGTCAGTTAACACTTGGATCTGTAACCACCTTGTGCATTCTATGATCAGTATTCAGTTATTTTGTACTGCTTTCTTCAAGGTTCAGGGTCTAGGCATATGGCTCCTTCTTAATTAGTACACATGGAGCTTAAACCAATTGTATCTGGAATTCAGTTGTAAGAAAGTGTCTAATCTGAAACAAGGCATGGGTGGGAATTCATTTGGGCTAGAGTACACTGCAATATGTTTCTTGTATGCTTTAGCCACTGTTAAATTATAGTACTACTACTAGTCTATATATGCAACTTGTCTACAGTAAAATTATTTGACTTGTTAAATAAGCCACACATAGTACTGCTACTAGTCTATATATGCAACCAGTACCTATGTTTCTCAATATAAAGACGTTTTGGTAGTTTAAATAATGGTTGTAGTGATAGTTACGGTAGGTTTGAATCCCAATTTTTCTGTGGTAGCACAACAACTGTTGTGTCGCTCCTTATGTTAGCCGTGTTATTCTTCTGACCTGGCCGTACAGACACCTATGGTGCATAGCTAGCAGAATTGTTTCCATACCAAGGGCCATGTTATTGTTTGAATTTCAGTTTTGTTCTGGTAATACAGAAAGTGCTCTGTTGGTTACTCATTTTACCTTGTTTTATTGGTATATATTCCTGCAGGCGGAGCAGCGGGTGGGGGAGCAGAATCAGGTGATGGCCAGCAAGTCAAGGCCGTCACAACGGCCGGCATGCACCACAAGGAGGATGATGGCCTCTTCACCTACTCCGGCCCCGTCCTCCCCGACTCCTGGTCGTTCCCCTGTGCTCGATAGCGCCCTCACTCTTCTAACCTGCTGTTGTTGTTGTGCTGCTATTTACGATGGTAGTATGCTGCTGCTGATGTTGTTGATGCCATGCTTTTTGTCTTGTCATGCACTGAAATTAATTGGTAGCATTAGATGCAAATTTCCCATCATCCTTTAGCTGCACCAGTCTTGTGTATTTGGCAGGCAGATGCATATCTGTAGCTCTTCCTTTTTTGATAATTCACTCATCTATAGCAGTCACATATCTGTCCTCGTAACATCTGCTTGATCAATGCTGTTTTGTTCTCATATAGAATGTCCATTTGTTGTTGTCTATCTGCTTGCTGGGTGTGCCTCCAAGTGTGACAACAAATTAACTTGTCTTGAATTACTTCTTTTACTGGATGTTCAGAATGTTCAATTAACTGATTTGCACCTGTTTATGTTTATTTTGTCAACTTCTTATGTTAACTTGTCTTGAATTACCCATGTATAGTGTAGCAAGTCTGTACTCTTGAATCAAATCATTCCATGCTTAAATGATAAAAATGATAAAAATGTCACATTTAATAGGATTGTAAACCTGATGTGATTGGAGTAGTTTTTACTCGCTGCTGTTAGTTACTAGTATTTACTGATTTTGCCTCATTTTGCTTGTTTTACTCTTATTTATGCACACAGACTGCCTACAAGTTAATGTGCTGTTAGATTTGCCTTTATTTTGTTCCTAACAATTTTGTTTGATAACTTGCAAACGCTGTCCTTCATTCATGTTTCGCCGTGAGCTCCAGGACGAAGAAGTTAGAGTTCTAGCTTATTGGAGCTAGTTATACTTAGATAGCTAGTTTTTTTTTCTGATTTTTTCGTTGTGTTAGCTGATGTGAACTAGTTCTGATGTGAACCATGTTTGACTGTAATGTGCCAAGTTTGGCTCTGTTTGATTATATTCATGACGTGAACTATGTTTTCATGATATTTTGTTGTGCTCTGTTTGAAGCATTGTGTAAATATTTATTGGATCGCTGAAATATGAGGAATATAATCCTGACAACAGGGACCTACTTGTTAGAACCTGACAATTGGGACCCATTATACTAGTGGATCCTTATCTTAAAAAAATAAAATCTGAAACTCTAGAGCCCAAAGGCCCACGTTGTAGCAAAATAAAAGACTGAATTGTTGGGCTTAGCCCATGTGGCTGACCAAAATTACCAGGAAAGCAAATAAAAAATAGGCTGATTTATTGGGTTTGGCCAAATAATAAATGGGCTGAATTAATGGGCTCGACCCATCTAAAGCACCGAAATGGACCGGGCTGAATCTTGTGCCACATCAGCTTGCCATGCTGGATGCCTACATGGCCTGGGGAGGTTGCTAGTGACCAAAACGCCAAAATAGGAATATTTTGGTCGTAAACGTCTTTGACCATTCCAGAAGAAAGGTCGCTATAGTCAGTTTACGACCTCCAACTTTTGACCTTCTGTTTTTGGTCACAAAAAGGTCGTAAATGGAAATTTGTGACCTTTCAGTGACCAATAGTGGTGGTCACAAGTTGACATATTTCTTGTAGTGGCTCGGGAGGTAAGCTTTGGTGGTCGACCCGCCGCCGGCTGCACTCGACTCAATGGTGCTAATGGATGGTGGTAGTGGATCGAACTTATTATATGCGGACATGAAAGGAATGGGCATTCCATGTCCCGACCGAGCACCAAAGAACATGAGTTTTCATGGAGTTATACCGAAAGAAAGCTGAGTCACTCGCCAAATAGCTCGACGGGTGTTCGTGACTCAAGCATTTCCGCAAAGAGAAGCCGACGCTTGAAGTCGTGGACTTTCGTAGCTTACCACGCTTATTTTGGGAGACCAGCCACGCGACGGTTCATGGCTCACCATGTTACGGTACATCAAACCAAGATGCCCGCCCCAAAGGCATGATCACTATCACCGTGATCGGAAAAAGCGTAAGAGTGTTTCCTAAAGGCTCGAAAATTGCCGATTCTGTGTGAAAACGGTCGAGCTGGAGGGATACAAGAAAAATGCAGATCCGAAAGATTTGTTTGGGCTAAGAAGCCCGCCGCAGTCATTGCCTCAGCCGTCCGTGAGACAAAGCCTGCTCACATTCACCCGACCGACCCCAATGCAGCTCCACCCATATTTCCACAACACACCCTAAATAGGAAGAAGCGCCATCCGCTCCTCTGAGAACTCGACATCCTTGCATGGAAGCTCACGACATGCCGGTGTTCCCAGGGATCGGCCGAGCATCGCCTTAGAGTCGACTCAGCTGCAAAACCGTCAAAGAACATCTTCGGCCGTCCATCGTCCGTAAGAGAAAAGCCATTGGTGAGGAAGTGGCTTGACTATTGCGGATGATTTATCCGGAGATATACCACCAGTGGCTCGCTAATGTCGCCATGGTTCCCAAGAAGGATAAGTCACCCGCATGTGCATCGATTTCAACACATCAATCGGGCCTGCCCGAAGATCATTTTCTCTCCTCGCATTGATCAAATTGTTGACTCGATCAAGGGATGCGAGATTGTCTTTCTAGACGCTTATTCTCGTATCATCGATCCGCTCAGACGGTCCCGATGAGATAAAACAGCTTTCATCACTCCATTCGGTGCTTCGCTATATCACCATGCCATTCGCCTCAAGAACGCCGGAGCCACGCTCATGAGGATGATTCGGTGTTTACTCACCAAATCACTTAACGCTGAAGCATACATGGATGATATTGGCCAAGTCACGAAGGTTTCCACCTATCGACCGACTCGCCAAACATTTGCCAATCTCGTAAGCTATGATATCAAGATCAATCCACAAAGTGCACATTTGGAGTTCCAGTGGAAAGTTACTCGGTTTTCGCTTCCGAACGAGGAATCGACGCTAACCCGTAAAAAGTTGGCACTATATCTCAATGAAACGCCTGCATGAAAGTGCACGACGCCCGTAAACTTATCGATGCTTGGCCGCAAGTCGATTCATCTCTCGCCGGTGAAAAGGCATTGCCTCTTTACCAACCGATGAAGAAGGCGCAAGTTCGAGTGGACTCCGTAAGTCGATGCAGCGCTTGCGAGCTAAAAGCTATGCTCTCCACCTCCAAGGTGCTTGCTGCTCCAATCAGCAAAGAGCCTCTGTTGCTTTATATTGCAGCCACAGGACAAGTCGTCAAGATCGCACTTATGGTCGAAGGGAAGAAGAAGGAAAGCCTTCAAAGTTCAGCGCCAGTTGTATTATCTCTCCAAGTTCTCGACTCCATCAAGCAAAGATATCCTCATTATCGGCTTGTGTATGGGATCTACATGACCAAAGAAGGTTGCTCATTATTTCTCCGATCATTCCATTACAATGCCACGACGCCCACTTTCGTGAGATTCTATTAATGAGACGCAACTCGTCGAGTGGCTAAATGGGCGATTGAACTCCTTCCCTTGATATCAAGTTTGAGGCAAAGAAAGCCATTAAGTCCCAAGCAATAGAAGATTTCCTGCCGAGTGGATCAAAAAAGAACACCGACTCAAGTTCACTCAAGTATTGACTATGTTTTTGATGGCTCTAAGATGTTAAATGGTTCTTGTCGGGTAGTCTTGGTTTCCCTGAGGAGATAAGCTCGTATATGTGCTCCAGATTCACTTTGATTCTCAGAACACCCGGATCCGCAAGGCCAGTGTCTCGCCATTATTCGCCTTCGCTACATGTCATTTGTTTATGGTTGCATTTGCCATGTCATCATATGCATTTTATCATGTCATCATGTGCATTTCATTTTGCTTACGTGTTCGCCTCATGCATCCAGCATTTTCCTGCTGTCTGCTTTTGTATTCCCGCCCTATGTTCCCTGGCCGCTCTTCTTCTCTCCTGTTGTGAGCGAGTATTAAACTTTTCGAATGGCCCGAGGTTTGCCAAGCAGCCTTGGTATAGCACCGTAGACCGCCTCGCAAGTTTCAGGCCATTTGGTCGCTTATACCCAACGGTTAACCGGTAAACGTGAAAGCCCCTTTGTTTCCAGCCCAACACCCTTCCAAAGTGGCCTAAACCCACCAAACTCCTCTCCATGCTCTCGGTCGCTCGATCACGATCAGCGGGTCGAAAATCGCCTCATTTGGACTCTCCTAGCTCCCTCTACCTATAAATTACCCTCCCCAAATCTCGCAACAAACCCTAAAAACTTCACACCAACATGTCCACTTGGCACGGACATGTCCACCATTGCCCTCGCCCAACCAGAGATGCCACGGGCCGCTGTCTTCCGCCTGGCACCAGGGGTTTCAGATCCGTTCATGGGCCCATCCTGGCCATTGCCAGTTGCCGCTGCCGGCTTCGCCGGTTCTGGCTCACGGTTCTCTGGCTTCCGCCATGCCATTTGCTGCTTTCTCATTGCCGACAGATTGCCTTGCTGCCGCTTTCGGCCAAGGCTTTTCCTTGCTGTTTTGGCGGCCGCTCCAGGGTTGCTGGGTCATTTTTCTGGCCATACCGGAGGCTTTTCTTTTCCGGCTGGGCTGTCAGCTTCGCTTGGCCATACGCAGCTCTGCACGCTTGCTGATGATCAGTTGATCCCGCGAGATCCGCCCGATCCGCTTATTTCCGGCGATCTTGCGAACTCCTGTCAGCGGCACGAGGTTGACTTTCCTCCCCAAACGCCCAAGTCCGTGAAATGTGTAATTTTCATGCATTTTCATTGCATCACATCTCTGTATCCGTAGTCTGCTTTCGCAGATAATATGTCAAATTGTTCGCCCGACGAGTACATCATTTCATTCCATTGCATCATTTGCATTTGAGCTCATCTTGGTGCCCGAAATGCTGGAAGAAGGCTTCAGATCGTTAGTTCCAGAATCTTATCAGCTGAGCTCTTTTGTCATTTTTGCCATGATTTATGTGTGCATCCTATGAGTATGAGCTCTACATGAATGTTGAAATATGCCATGCCATCTTTCCAGAGGTGTTGACCTTGTATTTTTGTGAGTTGTGTGCTGAGTGTATCGAGCTTGCAAAGTAGGGTAGTTGCTGTTGTTGTTTTCCTGGCAGATTCTGTTATATTTGATGCCATGTTAACATGCTTCCACTAATCATTCTATGCATAATCTGGAGATGCTCTATAAACATGTTTTGTTATACATGTCTTGCTCTATCCATTCATGCCCTTGGTTGCAATTATAGCCTGTTGAACATGTTCATTTTTGCTCCAAAGTTGCTTGAAAATGTTTCCCAGATTGTTTGCATGAGAGTCAATTTTCACGAGGTCGTTGTAGTTGATCCGTATGCTATGACCTTGCTCTTGCCATGCTTAGCTTCATAAACATGCCTTCTTGCTGTTGGTTTCCATGCCATGTATTGCTCTGTAGTGAGTGGTTCGAGCTCACGAACATGCCTACTAATCGTTGTTCCTGCCATGTTTAAATCTGTAATAAAACTTGCCATGTTTACATGGGTGCCATCATATTTTCTATGCCTTTTTGGCCTATGGTCAGTAAGGGTCTATTGATATATGCTTTGAGTAGTTTCATGCCATGCCTTTGTTTGCCATGATATGTTCCTGTAACATGTTGTTTGATAGCTCTAAACATTGCAACCTGATGTTATTTCTGCTAAAGTCTGAAATTGTTATTACTTGCAATATCTCCATGTCTATTTGAGCATGTTCTAGTCTTTTCTGGAGATAGCTCAGTGTTCATGTATTGTTATGCTTTACATGTACTTCATGCCCATGCCTTTTGTTATTATGTTGGGGTGCTGTAGCATGTTGTTTTGATGCTTGCAATATGCCTAGTTGCTGTTTTGGACAGATTGTTGCTATGACTTGTATAGTGTGTGTGGTTTCGCTGTCTGCTTTTGAGTGTGCTCTATATGAAACTTGCTTGATTTTGCATGTAGTTTCATATTATCATGTTGCATCCTTGTTTTGGAGTGTTTGCTTGATGTTTGGGTGCATTTGCTATACGTATTATCCGGAAATGCGTAATACACTTGAATACTAGACCACAATATGTCCCTAGTGAGCCTCGTAGTCTAACTAGCTCAGATGAACAGATAGTCATGTACTTGCTAGACATTGGATGTCGTTGATAACGGATCACATCATTAGAGAATGATGTGATGGACAAGACCCAATCCTAAGCATAGCACAAAGATCGTAGTTCGTTCTAGAGCTTTTCCAATGTCAAGTATCTCTTCCTTAGACCATGAGATCGTAACCTTGACACCGTAGGAGTGCTTTTGTATCAAACGCTTCACAACGAATCGGGTGACTATAAAGGTGCACTTATGTATCTCCGAGTGTCTTGGTTTGCACGATCGAGATCGATTTGTCACCCGTAAACGGAGAGGTATCTGGCCCACTCGGTGGACATCATCATATGTACAATGTGACCAAGGGGTTGATCACGGATGATGTGTTACGAACGAGTAAAGAGACTTGCCGTTAACAGATTGAACAAGGTATCGATACCGACGATCAATCTCGCAAGTGAAATACCGCTAGACAAAGGGAATTGTATACGGATCGACGAGTCCTTGACATCGTGGTTCATCCAATGAGATCATCGTGAACATGTGGGAGCCAACATGGGTATCCAGATCCCGCTGTTGGTTATTGATCGGAGAACGCCCTTGGCCATGTTCGCATGTGCTCCAACCCGTAGGGTCTAACACTTAAGGTTGGCTGACGCTAGGTTATAAAGGAAGCTTGTATGTGGTTACCAATGTTGTTCGAGTCCCTGATGAGATCCCTGACGTCACGAGGAGTTCCGAATGGTCCGGAGGTAAAGATTTATATATGGAAGTCCTATTTTGGCCACCGAAAATGTTCTGAATTTTCAGATTGTACCGGAAGGTTCTAGAAGGTTCCGGAGTGGGGCCCACCTGCATGGGGGACCACATGAACGTGGGTAGTGGGGAAAGGCCCCACCCCTGGTCAAGCGACTAAGATCCCCCTTAGAAGGAATAAGATCATATCCTCAGGATAAGATCGAGATCCCCAAAAAGGGGGATAAATCGTTGGGAAGGAAATGATGGGATTTCTTTCTCCCACCTTGGCCAACGCCCCAATGGACTTGAGGGCAAGAAACCAGCCCCTCCACCCCTATATATGTGGGAGGCGATGGGAGCTTCAACACGTTCGCGCAGCCCTCCTCTCCCAAGTCCTCCTCTCTCCTCAGGTGATCGGGCGGCCCTACAGATTGCCACGCCTCCACCACCACCACGCCTGTCAGGTTGCGGATGGAGTCTTCTCAACCTCTCCCTCTCCTTGCTGGATCAAGGCATGGGAGACGCCACCGGCTGTACGGTGTTGAACGCGGAGGTGTCGTCTGCTCAGCACTAGGATCTCCGGTGATTTGGATCACGACAGACGACTCCTTCAACCCCTGCTTTTGAACGCTCGCTTAGCGATCTACAAGGGTATGTAGATGCACTTCCTTCCCTTGTTGCTAGTCTCCATAGATAGATCTTGGTGACTCAGATGAAAATTTTGAATTTCCGCACGCTCCTCAACAGTCTAAGCGCTGGTCCAAACTAGAGCACCGCAGGGCCATCCCTTGGCAACTTGGGTTACGCTGGTTCTCAGACGCTTGCTTATCCGTGTTGCCTCGAGAACGAGATATGTGCAGCTCCTATCGGGATTGTCAGCATCGGGCGGCTTTGTTGGTCTTGTTTTACCATTGTCGAAATGTCTTGATGTACCGGATTCCGAGTCCGATCGGAGTGTCTCGGTGAAGGTCTATTCTTCGATGATCGCGAGAGCTTGTCATGGGTCTGTTGGGACACCCCGCAGGTATAAACTTTCGAGAGCCGTGTCTGCGTTATGTGGGCAGATGGGAATTTGTTAATGTCCGTTGTAGATAACTTGACACCAGATCCAAATAAAACGATCAACCGTGTGTAGCCGTGATGGTCTCTTCTGCGGAGTCCGGAGGTGAACACGGTTTCGTGTTATGTTTGACGAAGTAGGTGTTCGTGATCACCTCTTGATCATTGCTAGCTTCACGTCTGCTCCGCTTTGTTTCTCTTCTCTTCGCCTTTATGTATGTTAGCCACCATATTGTGCTTAGCTGCTGCCGAACCTCACCACTTTACCCCTTTCTACCCATTAAGCTTTGCTAGTCTTGATACCCATGGTAATGGGATTGTTGAGTCCTCGTGGCTCACCTGATACTTCCAAAACCAGTTTGGTGTGCCTATGTTATCGAAAGGTGATTTGAACTAAGCTCAAGGAGGAGCTCGATGAAGATCTTGCCCTTTGTGTTGTTTCGCTCTAGTTGATCAAGAGTGGAGCCCAGCTTGGGGTCGATCGTGGACCTTGTCGATTTGGGGTTCTTCTTTATTTTGGTTCCGTAGTCGGACCTTGATTGTATCTCGGATGATGTAATGCTTTATTCATGTAATTGTGTGAAGTGGCGATTGTAAGCCAACTATGTATCTTTTTCCTTATGTATTACTTGGTTGTGTGAAGATTACCTCACTATGACATTGCTTTCAATGCGGTTATGTCTCTAAGTCGTGCTTCGACATCGGGAGATATAGCCGCATCGAGGGCGCTATAAGTTGGTAATCGAGCCTTCCCACCTTAGGAGCCCCATTGCTTGATCGCTTTTAGTGGCCGAAGTTGTGTCTAGAAAATGTTTTGAGTCATTTAGGAATTATATATCGAGAGTAGGATTCTTTTTACTCCCCATTCCTTCGACTTCGTGAGGTATCCCGACGAGAGTTTTGACTCTTTCTTCTCAAATTTCACTAAATTTTTTTTAGGATCACGCTGGTATCTTAGAATCGTCCGATGGTTTTATGATGACAACATTGTCTTGGTGCCTCCCGTCATTAGGGGTTGTGGCAAGTCCCGGAGTTGAGCCCGAGGTGTTGTTGTCATAATTTTATCGTCTAGCCTCGAATACCGAGTTTAGTACGACATCGAAAATCTCTTTTATGCGCTTGTTGGTGAGATAACCCGCTAACCCAAGATCGAGGTGAGTACGGAGTATTGCCATGACTCGATAACGGATGCTTTTCAAGGTTGAGGTAGACGATTTCAAGGTTTTTGGTTATGTGTGAGGATGGATACAAAATTAGGGATTGTT